>UELU01072126.1:0-10285 GCA_900490025.1 Megastigmus dorsalis | reverse complement strand
GTGTGTGTGTGTGTGTGTGTGTGTGTGTGCGTGCGTGCGTGTGTGTGTATGTGTGTGTGCTTTTCTCACATGTCTCAGGAATGACTAGACTTTTATGTTGTGTAACGCATTTCCTTCATTTTGCGTGTCGTATCATCGTCAACAAATAATTTTTTTTATTTAATGAATTTCTTTGGTCTTAAATAAAAAGTTTTTTTAAACATTATCTATTACACAAGCCCACAGAAAAGTGTCTGAACTCGAAACAAGACGAATGTGGTCTTGTATTTTGAAGTTCTAATTCTAAATCTAAAGTGAAAACGGATGGTTTCCGAGCAAAAAAATTAGCAAATTGTTTTATTTTAAATATAAAAATTTCAGTGCATATTGAACTTAAATATTAAATATTATTAACATTAAATTAATTTAGCAATTAACAGGTGTAACTTTCCCCTTTTTCATAAATCGCGATACACAATTGTAATGACGGTGAAAACTAATGTGCGCATCGTGCTCCGTGCAACACGAGTTTGATGAATTAACCCATTAAGGACGGGACGGACAATTTTTTCATACTATTTTCAACAGCTTTATTTACTTTGAAACCTATAAAAAATTAAGATTAGTCAATTCTGGTGTAAAATTGTCTGAAATTTCGATCTATGTCATCAGAATTGTAAGAAAATGCATAGTAAAAAAGTTATAATTGTTTATTTAACAAAAAACACAAAATTACGAGTGAAGTTTTTTTTTCTTTTAGTATTCTTGTATCGAAATCGTCAGTAAATTTCGGTGGTTAGAGTAATTTTTTGCAACCATCGACCCTAACCTTTAATGCTTCATCGATATTTTTCAATTTCATTCATTAGAAGACGAGATATATCAATTTAAGTGTTTGAAGTAATATAAAATTCAGTAATTCCGAATTATGTAGTATACGTAAATTTTTGCTACGACTCTCATTAGTTGATTTAGAACGGTTGCATTTTAAGCTTTAATTTCATTTTTTAGTCGACTCTGTGCGATTTTTTGAAACCAAGATATTGAAATTTGAAGATTTGATAATCTTAAACTACGAACCTGTAAGTTCTCATGTTGGTGCAAAACATGAAAATATCAAAACATAAGTTTTTTCTTATGCCCACTAAAAAATTAACACATTAACACACATAGCCCACTAAAAAATTAAATTAAAGCTTAAAAGCTAAGTTTTATAGAGAAATTAGTTAGATTTATGGCAAATTTTTTCGTTAAATCGTATATTGTAAAAATACGAAATTGTACATGTTTTAGGTATTTGACATTACTTCCAACATTTGAAGTACAATATCTTGGCTTCTAATGAATGAGCTCGAAAAATTTCAACGAAGCCTTAAAGGTTAAAATCGGTGCTTGCACAAATTACTTTAACCACCGAAATGCACTGACGATTTCGATGCAAGAATACTAAATGAAAAAAAAATTTCACTCGTAATTTTGTGTTTTTTTTTTGTTAAATGAATAATTATAACTTTTTTTCTATGCATTTTCTTACAATTCTGACCACATAGATCGAAAGTTCAGACAATTTTACATCAGAAATGACTAATCTCAATTTTTTATAGGACCAATATCAAAGTAAATAAAGCTGTTGAAAATAGTATGAAAAAAGTGTCCGTGCCGTCCTTAATGGGTTAAGAAAATGTGTAGAACCAATACCACGTTCTACAACTGCATTTATTGTCTACAACTTCTTTTGCTGCTTTTTCTTAGACTTTCGTGCTCTTTGTCTCCCTGTTTGTCTTTCCTTTATAGTTTCTCATTCTAAAATTTAAAAAAAAAACTATACATATTCTTTTTTATGATCTTTTTTATCATTTAATATATCTTAATATAATTTCAATTCTTGGAATCATAATAACGAAGTAAATTAACAGTGTTAATATTAGGTCCTGAAATTTGTTAATATTTATCCCAACATCATTTTTGTGAATTAATCTAATTCACCAATAACCAATAATGTACGTGCGTGATCAAGGCTCTCGCTAAAATTTAGAGGCACTTACAAAAAATGGTTTTGGGTTTAATGGCGCCTGGATATATAAAAAAAATCAAGATTCATCAAATAAACTCCCTCCAGTGGGATCAGTAATATATTATTGATAAATTTGTCTTCAAATGTCCTTAATGGAGACTTTTGAAATTGTTGTTTGTGAATCTTAAGTTATTTTTTAACGATCCAAAATGGCAGTTTTTATATAACTGCTTAAAAAGCCATAAACCACAAAACGTTTGTTCAAACAAAAATCAATGGTCGATTTTGCAGACAAGACAAAGTAGTCATTTTCTATATTTTCAAGGTTATTGAATCACAAATTTAAGTCAGTTTGATAGTATCGTATCACTTTCCAATACTAATTTGGAGACAGATTTGTATTGCATATATTCACTGGAGGGAGTTTATTGTATGAATTTTTATTTTTTTGCACTTCTTGGCTCCATATTGAGCCGCTCGCTGTCAGTGTCGGTCATTGCACGGGTCGGTACGACAGACGGACGCTTCACGACCGTGGGCGTCGCGAGTGAGGAGGCATGACGGTTGTGGCGGGCCTTTTAAATAGGAGCTCTCTTCGCGGTGGACCAAGCCGCGGCCCCCTCGTCTCATCTCTATTCACTCGGCCCTGGTGCGTTCTTACGCCGCTGTCCTTCGATCCACTCGGCTTCACGCCTCCAGATACCTGCCTCTGCGTGCTCGTTGTCGGCCTCTGTGCCGATGATGCCTCGTCTTCTTCTCTCTCCTTCGCTCGCTTCTCTCTTTCACGCTTCATTCTCTCACTCACACATACCTACTTAATGTTTGTGGTTTCCCCTGGCCGGACCCTCTCACTTCACTCCTTAATGTAAATTACTCTCTTATAACATCCACCCTCTTATAACCGACCCTGCAGTTTTCCAATTTTTTTTTTTTTTTTTTCATTAAAAACAATTTAAAATGAAGGGGCGGAGGTTAACCTTCAATTCGATATCCTAATTTAATATACTAAATACAATTAAAACTTCTATTTTCTTACATTAAAACTTTTCTTTAGTAATGATATCCTTTCCCGAATTTTCTAACTTTAAATAACAATAATAAATTTTACAATTCAATTATTTCGTGTGTTTCGATATCTTTGGGTATGGTTAGTGGGAAAGGAAATTAAGCGGTACTATCAGTCTTGCTGAAATGTTGTTTATTGCTGTACAATCTTGTTTCATTTTCTGGACGCGGCTTCGGGCTCTGCCTCTTTTTCGTTCTTTAGTCTGGTCTCTGTCCCGTCTCTGCCTTTTCTCAGGTGACGCCTATCCCAAGAGGCGGGCGCTATCATCCCAGTATGTTTTCAACTCCCGACGCCACACCGAAGAACAGTTCGGGCAATCCCGCTTCGTGACACCGGGGTGCCCACACTTGAAACAAAAGCGCCGCCGTCCTGGTGGCAGGCTACGCTCCGAGAAACGGTATCCCCCGCCACAGTTCCAGCATTTAAGCTCGCCGGACAATTCGGTTTTTGATAAGCCAGTGCTCGAGAGGGATAGACTTGGACCTGCCCGAAGGTGCCCACGCGACTGGGGTCCTGTCCGTTTCTGTTTTTGTCTCGCGTGGCTCAGTTCGTTTGGTTTGTTTTGTTGCTGTCTTTTTGTAGGGCTCTGGTGCGGGCTCTGGTGGTTGGGTCTCTCTCTTCACGCTCGGGTCCATGGGCTGCATCGGAGCTGGCTTTGCCTGGGCCTGCCTCGTTTACGGGTGACAGCGGGCGCGACTGAGGATGGCGCGTCCACTTTATGAGGCTGCTTTCTATCGTCTGGGCCAATGTCACCCGCAGACGCAGGCGGCGGAGTAAGTCTTCGCGGGGACCGCGACGGTACTGGCTTATCTGTAGGGGGAGGTGGAAGGTTCGATACAGAAGTTTTTGACTTACTTGTTCTATGCTTGAGATCCTTGGTGTGAATCTTACCTACCTTCTTTCCATCTAATGTTTCTAGAATCGCGATAACATTAGATCGCATTTTCATGATGAGATAGGGCCCGTCAAATTTCTTTGCCAGTTTCGCAGCTACAAAATTTAACGCGGAGGATAAAATTCTCCTTCTCCAGATCAAACCCCCCTTTTTAAATATTCTTCACGTCTCGATTTATTATAATATTTCGCCTGTTCCATGCTAGCCTCAAACGTATTTCTTGTTACTTGATCATGTAATGCGTTCAATCTGAGCATTCTGTTTTTCCATTGATCGTGAGTGAGTTTTTCCACCGGTACGGTTTCGGTTTCGGTACCGTGTAAAGAATACGTGTTTCTTGGTTCGCGACCAAAATTTAATATCGCTGGCGAAGCCTTTGCAGATTTTTGTACCGCGGTGTTTATCGCAAATCGTAATTCGGCGAGATGTGCGTCCCACTCTCGATGGTCGGATTCTAAGTAAGTTTCGATCATTTGTTTACTCTACCGGGTTCGCCTGCGCGTGATAAGGCGAAACCTTTGTATGTCGAATTTTAAATTCATTAGCTAAATTTGTTAATAATTTATTTACGAACTCGGCACCATTGTCCGTTAAAATTTCCTTGAGCGTACCAAATCTACATACTATTAAATCTAAGAACGCTTTTATAACGGTTTTTCCTGTAGCTTTACGTAATGGCATAATTCCTACCCATTTGGTGAAGAGATCTTGGAAGACTGACGCGTATACTGCTCCTGTTTTGCTTTTGGGGAAGGGACCTATTACATCCATGGTTACTGTGGACCACGGACCTTCCACTGCTCGAACATTCATTAAACCTGCTGGCTTCGCTTGTTCGATTTTTACTTGCTGGCATAGCTCGCATTCTTTGACATATCGCACTGCATCTTTCCACATGCCTGGCCAATAATAATCTTTGGTCAGTCTGCGATACGTTTTATGAATGCCAAGGTTTCCCGCTTGCAGGTGATTGTGGCATTCTTGAAGAGCCCTTTCCCTATAGGCTGAAGATAGCACTAGCTTCCATGCGTCGAAAGCGTCCATTTCTAGTGACTCTAAAACCGGGTCTTCTCTGTGAAAATATATTTGTCCGTTATGAACTCTCCAATCTTTATACACTTTTAGTTGTGTTTCTACAGCTTCAGCTTTCTTTCTGTACCAAGTGTCTGTTATCTCGCTTATTGCAGTTACAGCTTCTACTTCAGTCTCAAACATTCTGGAGAGCGCGTCGGGTACGTGGTGTAGTGCACATTTTCGGTGGACTATTTCAAAATCGTACTGCGATACTTCCATGGCCCAACGAGCGACTCGGCCGACTGGGTTGTGTTGGCGATACATCCATTTTAAGCTATGATGGTCTGTTATCACGGTGAAGTGATAACCTTCTAAATATTCTCTGTATTTTTGTATCGCCCACACGACTGCTAGACATTCCTTTTCGGTAACCTTGTAGTTAGTTTCTACGCTGTTCAGCGTGCGGCTCGCGTACGCGATTACTCGCTCTTCGCCGTTCTGAACCTGCGTGAGAACCGCTCCGAGACCAAATGAACTCGCGTCGCATTGCAGAGTGAAGGGTATTGCAAAGTCGGGGTAAGCCAGTATCGGAGCTGACGTTAACGCTTGTTTCAATGGTTGCATTACGTTGTCTTGCTCTTCCTTCCACTTGTACCGCTTGCTTTTCTTAAGCAGTTTGTGCAGCGGAGCAGCCATCGTCGCGAAGTTATCTACGAAGCGCCGGTACCAAGAGGCCATACCTAAGAAACGTCTAAGTTGTTTCAAATTCGCAGAAGACGGGTAGCTCTCAATCGCCTCGATTTTACTCGGATCGGCTCGAAGTCCATATTTGTTAACTATGTAGCCAAGATATTTGATTTCATTGCAATCAAAAATTGACTTGTTTCGAAGGTTGTAGTTCTGGTGTTATGACTCTGTTGATAATTCTTTGGAATGTCGCAGGTGAATCTAAGCATAATCGGTATGTACCGTTAGATTTTCTAGCCATGACTATTGAGCTTGACCAATTACTTCTCGATGGTTCTACAGTGCTATCTTCTAGCATTTTATCCACTTCTGCGTACATTCTTTCGCGGACTTTTGGCGATACTGTGTAGTACCGTTGCTTTATCAGCTTATTTTCCTGTACGTCTATCGAGTGTATATCCGGATTGGTCGTGCCCATTTTTCCGTGTCGAACGGGTATTAATCGTTCAACATCTTTTCTAGTATTTCGGTAACTATCCGTTAGTTCCAAACTACCAGCTATTTCTTCATCTGTCTCAAAAATATTACCGTGTATTGGAATAGGAGGACTGCCAGCCATACGCCGCTCTCAAGATTTGAAATTTATCTCAATTTCAAATACTTCCAAGGCGTCAAAGCCAAGGACACATTCATATGCTAGCGCCTTCACGATACTGTAATGTATTTGAGGTTACTTGAATATAACTTACACTGGGTACGTGAATAATATTATATTTATTGTTTTAATACCATTCCATTTGAATTTACAAGGCATGAAGGTGCAACCATCTGAACCATGGTGCGCCTCTGGCTCGCTAGCTCACGGTGCCGTCCCAAGACGTGTAGCTTGCTCTCTGCGCGCACACCGCGCCGCTCACTCACACACACACATTCTCATACACTACAGATACGAATGACCATTTCGTTAATCGTGCCTCTGATTGCCACGGGTACTCTGATTTGCCCTGAAATCTTTTCGAGTGTTCCGTTTGCTAATCTGATCGTCCGTGCATCTGAACGTCTGACGGGGTGACAATATTCACTCTCCTCTTGGAATTTTCCCAACTCCGCTGGCTCACCTATTCGAAATTTTGATTTTACTTTCGCTTCCCGATTCGTTGAAGCTTTAGTTTCCTGTATAGACTTGAGGGATGATTCCGAAGCGTTTATTTTTCTCTTTGAAGAGGTTTTCTGGTTGGCGATTTTATCTGGTTCGATGGGAATTTTGAGATTTTCTATCTCTTTTTTCATGGCGTCCCATTAAATAAGGAATTTTTCCATTTCCGTATCGAACTCTTGATGCACCGGTACCGTGTTGCCCTTGATGGTATCGCTCCCTAAATCGATTGGATTTGTCTCGGTTTAATTAACAATTTGTTATTAGTTGGAGATTTTTTGCTTCCTGCGAGGATCTTTGTCTCCTCCAAGCCTCGCGAGATTAGTTTTCGAAACCTTTTGTTGTGGTTCCGAATGATTATCGTCATTCCGTTTTTGGGTTCACCTTTCCTTTTTTGACGATGGGCAGTCTTTAGTCCAATGTCCCCAACCTTGACAGTTAAAGCTGCGAACTCGATTTTTCTTTACTCCGCTTCCCTTGTTATTGTCATTTGCTTGTAAAGGTTCGGTTTTTTCTCACTGTAAGGTTTTTGACTCCGTGTCGTGACTTTTATACGGTTTTCCTCCTCGTGGAATCCATTTGCTTTTCGGTTTTTGTGATTTATTATCATTTTCTTCCCTAACCGCGGCCAAGCTATTTTTATCTTTAGTGGTTTTCGATAAATTTTTTTTATATTCTTCCAGAATGAAAGCAGTTTCCGGTAGTACTGAGTTTTATTTTTTCGGAGGGGCCTCATATTCTTCTCTGGCGATCACGGAAGCTTCATACTCCTTACCCAGTATTTCAATGTCTCGAAATGATTTAACTTCTTGTTTATTTATTTTGTCTCTATAATCTGGGTGCAAATTATTATACATCATTTGCACTTGATCGGCCACTGTCGGCTGTGGGTGTAAGTATCGTAAAATTAAGCGATAGTTTATAATGAAGTTCGTGATTGGTTCACCAGGTCCTTGTTTTCTCGAAAAAGCGTCTGCTTGGATTCTCACTTGAAAGTTTGGATCCCCATAGTGTTCTCTAAAATCTTGAATAAAGTCTTGCCAAAAGCGCAAATGTATTTTTTCCAATCTCATCCATTTCGCCGCCATATCCCCTAATAGATCTGATAAGGCTTCTAACAGATCTTTATCTGTTATTTCTGTGCCGCGTCTCGACTCCTCAATTCTACACAGACATTTTTCTGGGCTTGAGTCTGATCCACCTCTGATGCCTCTTGCCTACCTAAATGGTGTAGTTCTGCGCAGAGGCTGCGCGTGAAATTGAAGTTTGTGCCCTCCAAGTCCCAAGACACTTCTTCAATCGCGCCAATCTATGTTGCAGATTTTTAATATTGCTCTCCACGTTTAAGGAGTATTTCGCTAATTGTTCGCAGATCTGCTCTGATAGATTTGCCGCCCATATTTGTATCGCCGATTGCGATTGGAATCCTAGGGTTGCATTTAAAAAATCTGGGATTTCAGGATTCATCGCAACTCAAAAAAAATTTTTTTTTCTTATCTAAACTGAAACGAATTACTAATTCAAATTAACTCTGAAAACGTTAATTGTATAAATTAATTATCGACCTTTATTCCAGTTTCCGGACGCCTCAGTTGCAATTCGAATCGCGTATAAGATTCTGATGCCCGGCGTACTATATGTGGCATAGTATACATGTGGGGGTCCACACCACCCCACCAGCTCTTCTCCGGCGCCATCGTCGGAAGCAGTCTATCCGACCGCGCCCCCTATTCTAATACTTTTTTTATTAAAACAAAAGCGTTGACTTCTTCTCCGTCCAAGTGTGCTGCGCACATCAGTTCGCTCCACACCATCGAGTTGGAAAGGACCGTCGTCCGCCGTTCCGCTCGACTGTATAAAAAGAGCCTGAAAATAAAACCATTCTTACCTGTATCAACGAGTTCACCTTGTTTCTCTCCCTCGCATTTTCCCGTCTTAGGGTTAGGCGAAATAGCGCGACTCGCCTTAGGCAGCGCGCTACATATATATATATACTCTCTCTTTTACTTTCGCTCTAGTGTCTCGCTCGTTTCGTCAACCGCGTCTGTATTTTGCCTAGCGATAAGACCTACTGTACAATTTCGTGCCTCTTGAAATTATTATTTCCGAAATAATATTTCACGCTACACTGTCTCGCATTACGATACTTAAGCCGGAGCAAAATAGCACTTTCGAACGTTCAAACACGGCGCAGCGGTCACGAAACGTAAATAATAACACTGCTTGCTCGCGAAAGTGAGGCAAATATCGCGCGCTTAGATGTACCGAGCCGAAATTCCACACTATGTATGGCTATAGAATTAATTTAATTACTAGACTTTAAAATTTAAATTGAGACTATTCCGCACGGTCTCGTTTATCGCGAATTATTTTACCGCGTTAAGGCGCCATTTGTAAGGTAGCTTTTCCTTAGCCTCGTGGCTGGCTACTTTTACAATAATATTTCACGTAGTGACCTACGAACCCGTCGCCCGTTGCTCACTCCCGATAAACCATGGAAAGCTCCTACTTTTATTGAAGGTCTCGTTGATGGCCGGTTCCTCCTCGTCCGGGAAGCTAGTGAGGAAAACGGGTAGCGTGCAAGCCAGAAAGAAGCAAAGCGTGGCAAGGGTTTTTGGGACAACGAAATATTTTAAACTAACTCCATTTTACACAGATTTTTTACAAAAGTTATTAAAAACGTATCCCGACGCGCGATCGTAAACCCGGCTCGAATTTCTTGGGGGCGATTTGCGACAAACTCCCAGCAGCTGAATCTCCAAGTCTCGGTGTCGGCGGCAAAGCTATATCAGGTCTCGAACCACAAACACACACACACGTCTCGGAAGAAAATCTAAATATTTAAATCAAAGTAATCTCACGTACTGTACAAGTAACCTCGGCTCCTCGTCGAATTTCAAAATCTTTTCTATCGAACCGGCGTTCTCGGCGAGACGAAGCGGGAGAGTGAGCGCTCTTCGAATTTCGGTGCTACAGTTGACACTGCTCGCTGTCAGTGACGGTCATTGCGCGGGTCGGTACGACAGGCGGACGCTTCGCGACCGTATGTGTCGCGAGCAGCGTTACCAAAAGTGGCATCGCCAGAGAGGGAAATTTGAAAAAAGTCAAAAAACACGAAAAAAAGTAGTCAGAAAAAAATATTTTTATACATTGATAATTTCAAATAAATTAAAAGTAACAAAGTTACTATGCCAGAATTAATTGTTTGTAATTATTTATTGGTTTAATAGAACTTCAATAATCGGGCGGTGCCACTCGCTGCCACGTTAAATTTGGACTTATTTTCACTTAAACAGAGTAAAATAGCGTTCAGTAAAATTATAAAATAATTAAACTTTAATTTGAAAGTGAAATAATAATGATTATTGTTAAAAAAGTGATATATAAAAGTAATTGTTGTACAGCCGATCTGCATTACCCCGTGCGCGGCAGCGAGTTGTTTGTACAGTCGACTCTTCGCGAGTTCATCTGTTT
>UELU01072115.1:0-10194 GCA_900490025.1 Megastigmus dorsalis | reverse complement strand
TGAATATAGTTGCTTGATTATTATTCCAATTAAATGATTGAGCTGAATTTTGTATTACAAATCCGTAATTTTCTGCAAAATCAAAACAAATTATGAATTCTCCATGAGATAGATTTTCTTTCAGGCCTTTAATAAAAAGGGACTGATTTTTTACAATATAATCGTGAGTTTTTAATTTCGTCAATCTTTCACACAGTAAATCTAGGTATGCATGAGTATTCATAGTTTGTAAAACTACCGTGCATCGATCGGGTTGCATACATGTTTCAAATTCTACTTAATATATATATCATTATCAGCAAGAGTCTTAAGTAATATTTCTTTCAGATTTCTTGAATTTGGACAATCTAAACAGTCTCCAAATAAACATGCAGTCGATGGATTAGTGCATACAATTGCTTGAATGCAATCATGATCATTTTTTAGAGGTAATTCTGTCTTTTGTTAAACGGTCTATATCGATTCTGCTAAGCATCAGTTTCATATTTTCATGATGTACGCATACACACACATACATGTGTACCACTACCTCCAGCTAATGCACAGTGTGCCGGTCTAAGTTGAGTAAATTTAGTGAAACCTATCTTAACATTTTCATGTTCTTTTTTAAAATGATTATATAACTCGTTCAGATTACTAAGTAATAATCTTTTCTGAACATGAACTCGATTGTGATCATTTTGTTTAATTGATATAAAATCTTTCATGCCCGGCATTAATCGACTTATATCATCACGTTCATAAAAAAGTTTAACTAAATTTTCAGTTTCAACAGATAATACTCTTCCATTATTTTTGTCATTAAATTCTCTCATTAAATCTCTACGACTCCAAAATTTCGGGGCTAGAGTGAGCAATAAAATTCTTTCTTGTTTAGTCTTTGATCTTAAAATTTTTTCTTTTATTTGATTAGAACTGCAATTCCTGCTTTGTGATAATCATCTTTACAATTATTTGACTCACTTTTTACTTTAGTTTTCAATTTATAAATTTCTATTTTACATTTCAGACAGATTTTTGCTTCCATAGCTATGCTAGGATACATTTCTCTTAATGATTGTGGGAAGTTCATTATCTTTACACTTTCGTGGTGATTTTTAATCCCTAAAGGATTTGCACATTTGAATTTGCGAAATGAATCCATACTGACTAAAAACAATGTACTGAATAGAAGAAAACTATTAATTATTGACTGCTGCTTAACGAATATATGAGGTATTGCGAAAAATTCGCGGATGTGATTCAACAAAATTTAGGTTCTCTTATAATTTCGGGTGAAAAAATTCTTGTGGATAATACCTGTAGCCGCCTATCGATTACAACTAATACTTAATAATGACATTACGGCTGGTTTGTCGCTACGGGTACATGTTCATGATTTAATTCTTCGAAAATATCAAAAAAGTCCTATCTGGAAAATAGCTATTTCGATGTAAAAAAAACTGCTCTTTCGATCTAGAGTATTAGAAAAAATATTAAAAATAGACTTTTCGAGATATAACACGTTTTATGTTTTTTCAAGGTTAAAACAAGAAAATTATTAAAAACAAATGTTACTACAAGAAAGCTGAGGAAAAAATACATCGAAAACGTATACAAATTTTTATCGATAGATGCATTTTCATACCGCAGGAACGCGTTCAAAAGTTGAGGTATTGGGCGCCCGCTTACCGGCCTGGGAAGTTTGGCGCGAAACGCCCCATATGTGAAATAATGCGTGTGACTGTTGAACTTTAACTTTTTAATAATCATATAGTTGATGTATTGTAATTGTATTGTAATGTGATTGATTGGATGTAAAATTAAATTAATATGAATTTAAATAAAATGATTTAATTTTTGATAGACACGTATTGCCTACTCGTTACAATATTAATGCCTTCTGACTCAATATCGTAGCGCAACTCCTCTCGTCGATCTTCAAATATTGAAGCGATGTGTATTTCATTTTTGAAATTATTATATTTAATGTGTTTATCGCTAATCTCGACTCTTCTGTTTTCCGAATATACTTATAACAGCAGTTAATCTAGCTTTATCTCGTCGTTTAAATTATTTGAGTTGTTTCGATTTTTGCCTCCAAACTGGTTTTGACTATTATTATTAAAGTTTCTAAACTTTTCGTGTAGTTTAAAACTCGTTTTAACATTTGTTTGACTTGTTTTATACTCCTGATTATTAGTCGCGATTGCGTGACTCTTGTTTCCGAATTTTGATGCATTTACTTGGTGGCTTTCTTTGCCCCCCTCCCATCCTCTTTTGGATAAAGATATTTTTAGAATGTATTTGGTTTGCTTTTAATTGGTTCATCCTTACTAGTCCGTTTTTTACTGAAACTTTTCTGATTTTAAAAACGTTGTGAGCGCTTATCTTTTGCCTAGCCAGCGTCGTATTCCGCTAAGGTTGTAAATAAATCGTCGTTATTTTCAATTTATTGAGCTATTAAAATGAGATATAACTTTTTTAACTAATTCCGCTTCATCATATTCTAAATGCAGTTCTTTAGCTAAACCGAAAATATACATTGCGTAATTAACACGGTTCCTTTTTCCGGCTGGGCGAAATTCATTAAATTCGATCTTGCATCTATTATTACGCTGTATTGTCGAATTCCAGAACCTTTCTTTGAATTTTGTTATAAATTCTTCATAGTTCTTGTGCGGAATTCTCCATACTGAGAAATGACACTTCTCGTATTTTACCCAGGTGGCGGTAAACTCCTGGCAGAGATGCCTGGAGAATCTCTCACGGAGGAGCGGATGATCCTCCTCCGTGAGCGGCGTTGTCGCATTCCAGAAGCCCTGGAGAGGAGCTGCAGCCTTCTTGGTAATCAGCTCTCCATCCGATAATTTTTCCACAGCCATCGTAGTGGTGGCGAGAGCCTGGCCTTGTGTGGCCATTCGCTCCGTTTGAGTGGCTCTTCCGCGTGCTTCTCAGGATATGGAACTCCTCTCCTGGGAGCCTGGTCTTCCCAACGTTGTCGCTCGACGGATTCACCACTCGGCCACCTCCCCTATATCGGATCACGATCCTAGCCAGCGCCGTAGATTGAGAGGCCGTCCTGCTTAAACCTCGGCCTCCCGGGTATTCGGAAAGGGCCCAACTATCATTTGCTAGCTGTCATCTTTCATCCATACGCACTTAAAAACTTACTTTACTCGTCGCGACGCTTACTGGGTGAAGGATCACCCACGGAAACGCAGCGAAATCGCACTTTATCTTTTTTGAACTCATCCTCGATGCTCGGTTTGAGCTAAACTGAGTTCTTGTTTTTAAAAGTTTTCGTTTGTCTCTTCCCCTTTTTTAGTTTTGGTTAAAGAACAGATGGAAAGAATTTATTGTTTTCTAATTGTGTTCGAGTACAAGTGTATGTGAGTGTGCATTGCGTGCACTTGACTTTGGCTTATGCTCTTGTATCGTCTTTTGGTTCATGACTCTTTTCATATTTATGGAAGTACTTTTTTAAGTCTGTAATATGAAACCGCTACTTTTTTCCGTAATATCTAGTATGGCCCTTTGTATATTGAGAAAAGTTTTGCAATTTCTTGGTTTTCCATGTTGGAGAGTAGATTCGTTTTCAGCAAAAATTGCTCTCCTGACTGAAAATCCGTGAAACGCTGTGTTTTCGTTCCATCGTGTTTTTCTTTCCTTTTTCTGCTCTTTTTTGATATACTCTCGTGAGCTAAATACGATTTTTGCTCTTGACAGATCTCTGATTCGTCGATCGGTGGAATTGGCAGAAATTTTTGCCATACTCTTGTAGGCTTTACTCCCAGGTGTAGTTCAATGGGAGTAAATTCCGTCGTTTCTTGGTGGACTTCGTTGATGATTTTATAATAAGGTTCCCACCCAATCTGCCTTAAACTCATGAAAGTGCATAAAAAATTCCTTATTTACTCGTTCGACTATATTGGTCTGAGGATTCTTCCTTCTTCCTTGAGCTTAGTCTCCCATTTTTCCTAAGTGAATTGAGTGCCATGTTAACAGCAGATGCGTCTTGAGTTCCTATATTTCGTAACGTAATCTGAGAATAATTTTCTGATGACTGTGTCTGTGTTTTGTCGTCTTATGTGATATAAGATGACAAATTTAGAAAATGCATCTACTGTCATGAGTATGTTTTGCATAACTGCTCGAAATGTAGCTAAAGGTCCTAAAAAGTGAATTGAAAATAAGTCATGCGGGACGTCCGGCACTATGTTGAGTTGCTGCGCTGCACGCGGTCTTGTTGTACGCTTGTTTCACTGACACGAGTCGCGGTATCTGAGGGCTTGACTCTATGTCGCCGTCTTTTTAAAAGATAAAGAATTTTATCGCGATAATTTTGCTTAATTTTCGTGCACGGATGTGGCCGTAAGCTGTATAAGCTTGTTTGATGAACTCGTTTATTAATTTATGTGGCATGACAACCAAGTAACGCTTGTCGGCATTGATTTTATACAAAAGATCACCGTGCAGTAAGTACGGTGATTACTCATCTTCTTTTTCTTTAAGAGAATGTTCTATCTCTAATACAGCTTCGTCCCCGTCTTATAAATTTGCGATATTAGAGAATTTCTGTTTAAGTCTGGTGTGAATTGTTACGATTTTGAGAAGGTAATTTCTACTTCTCCAGGTTTTTGTCTATCACCTATTCCATAATTTGGATGGCGACTGAGTATATCAACGATAATACTGGATTTGCCTTGTATGTGCTCGATGTCAATGTCGTAATCCTGAATAGTTAATATCCAACGCCTTAAACGGCTGCGGGAGAATCTGCTTTTAAAAAGGAAAATTAAAGTGTTGTGGTCGGTTTTCGAAATACTTTTGTTGTTCGTAAATATGTATTTAATTTATCGAGTACCCATATTATTGCCAACAATACCTTTTCGGTCGTGAAATAATTTAATTCCGCACCTTTGAGAGAGCGGCTTATATATGTCACCACCTTCTCCTTTCCATCATTAGTCAGCTGAGAGAGAGGCAGCGATGGCATAATCGCTTGCGTCGGTGCGCAGCATATACGGCTTGCGCAGGTCGGGGTGAGGAAGGCATACGTCCCTTTCGAACAGCGCCTTGATGAGTTCAACAGCACGTTCTTAGTTGCCCCCTCACTTCCACTTCTTATTTTTCTTTAGCAGCTCGAACAGCGGAATCGACTCTTTCGAGTGATTGTCCACAAATTTCGAGTAGAATTTTATGAAGCCTAGGAAACCTTTTAATTGTTTTATGTTTCGTGGTCCTGGACATTTCTTTATTAAATCAATTTTATCGACTTGCGGACGTACTCATCCGATAAAAAAAAAAACAGAAATTTTGTTTCCTTGCATAAAAACTTGCACGTTTTTCTTTCAAATAAATCTCTTAGATGATTTAAATGCTCGTGCTCATTGATTGAAATGCAGAGCATATCATGGACAAAATTGATGAGATGATCCCGCTTGCACGCAGGGCGATATCGAGGCCTTAATTAAACGTTGCGTTTAATTATGTCCCATGATAACATTCTGTTAATCTCGTCCCTAATCTTTTCTCGATGGTTTAATAGGATCGAATAAGGCTTCATAAAGAAATGGTCTTCATTTTTTAATTTTAACGAATATTCGAAGTTTTTGAGCCTTTCCGTTTTTTTTTTAAATACCTTCTTATATCTATAAGTGACCAAGCTTTAATATTGCGTTTGGATTTTGTACAATGCACGTAGGCAGTTTGTCGTCTATTTCTTGTGCATTGATATCGAATTCATTTTATTTTTTTGCTGGAATCGTCGTTTCCACGAGTCGATTCCGTGCTTATATGTTGACATCTCGCTGCTTTATTTTCAAAGATCAGCTCTGGCTGAGTTTGTGAGCAAAGATCCACATTCATGGAGAGATCTTCTTCGATTAATTGAACGAACCGATGATCCATTTCTAATACATCGACACCCTTTAGTTTAAAGTAGTTCATCCCAAAACACGTTTTCTTATAACCTTTTTAAAAATTGGTGCACGTGTTTATTATAATAAAATGCATATGTGTACAAAATTTCAAGTCATTTGGACGATCCAAAATAAAAATATTAAGCTCCAAAGTTACAAACTTTAACACGCTATCCCAATCCTGAACATGGTAATAACAAACATTTTAATTAATAACATAATAGCGGTTCTTACCGTTTCAATGAAAAACTAACACATAATTATTGACATTATTTAAAACATGATAGAAAAAATAAGGTGAGGATCGGGCGATTCGTTTTTAAGTTGTGTAGGTATAAAGTTACCAGTTTTCAGATGCTTAATTCGGAGATAACAGAAAACAGAGAAACGAGAGTGCGCGGCGACGTCGCACTAGGCGAAAAGGTAGTAAAGAGCATTGGGGTCATTATGAGTTAGAAATATTAAGTGAAATGTTGTGAATAAATGATTATTATGTTATGAATGATTTGTATGAGGTATAATTAATAATTTTTAACCTATTAACGACCAAAAGACGATTTTTTTCTTCTCAATTTTCGATGCTATAATTTTTAATGAAAACATTCTGGAAAAAATTCGATATAGTTTTTCTGATAGTATAAAGTCTCATCTTTCAAATGCCGGTGCCAGAATTGACTTAAACGTCAAAATAAAAATGTTATAGCTTATTTTACTAGAAAATATCAGAACATGAGTTTTTTTCATTAAACCGAAATATCTCGGCTTGAAAAAATCGGACAGAGTCAAATAAAAAAATAAATTAAAGCTTAGAAGACAAATTTTATAGTGAAATTGGTTAAATTCATGAAAAAAAATTCTTTAAATCGTATATTCCAAAAATTTAAATAGGCGGTGTTTTGGGTAATTAACGTTATTCTCAATATTCAAAGAGCAATATCTCGGCTTCTAATGAATACAATAAAAAAATCTGACTAGATTTCAAGCAGGAGATGTTCCGACCATCTTTGCTCTAAATAATAAGCACCCACTAAGGCTTTTCCAAATTCAAAATATCGAATTTTTGAAAAACAAATTCTAAAAATCACGTATTTTTCCCGAAAAATAAGCTATAAATTTTTTAATTTGACGTTTAGGTCAATTCTGGCACCGTCATTTGAAAGATGAGATATTATGCTATCGGAAAGACTGTATTTTGAATTTTTCCCAGGATGTTTACATTAAAAATTATAGCGTCGAAAGTTGAGAAGAAAAAATCGAGATTAGTGCGTTAATGGGTTAAACAAATTATACTTCAAAATAATAAATTGATTTATTTGTTATAACGTAAGAACAACAGTTAACAAAATACAAAACTGGATAAGTTGACAAATGTTATTGTAATAATTTATAATAAATATTTTCTTATAACTTTTTTAAGATTTTTTTTTAAGAAAAAACAATTTTATTTAATACTTTTTTATTCTTACTTACTTTTGACTTTCCGTCATTCAATTTTTCACTCAAAATCTCTATTATTGCTTTCTCACCTTTTTCTATATAAGTTTTTAACATATTATCATATTTTAAATTCACTTTTGCCATTTCCTTTAAAATACCTTTTGAAATAACAGTTTTAAAAGAACTTAAATACAGACTTATGTTATTAGACTCTAAATCTTGAGACAAAGAATGTTGATAACTCTTATTATTATTTATTAATTCGTGTTCATTACCGAAGTGATAAAGCATCTTTTGTAAGATATTTACATGAAATAGTGCATCGTAAAATAAATCCATATTTTGAGGACCTAATATAGCATTTGCTAAAACCGATAATTTAAAGGTGGCAGGACCTTCTCTATCCGGAAATTTCTTCCTAAAAATAGATAAACTATCTGAAAAACCTAGAATAATATTAAATTCAATTTGCATATCACATTTAATTATACTTTTAATCAGGCTTGGTGCATCGAATATTACGTTATGAGTAACTAATAATACAGGCTATTTCGCTAAATATAAAATTTTTTTGAAGGCTATTCAAGTATCTTTCAATTTATAAATTAAAATTTGCGGCGTTGTCAATTTGTTTTTCTCTCTCGTGCGTGTTTGTATTTGTGCACACAGATATCTCAAGAACATGCTTTTATGTGTGTGACTACGGCACTGACAATCAACTTTTGTTTTTGGCTGTTTACGCGCTCCGCCATATCTTGTCAAACGAATCGGTTGAGAACGACTGGGGGTCATGAACTACCTTAATAAATATTGTGGCGGTTTGTTCGTTGTTATTTATTGTAATTTGATCTGTTACAGAATCAATTACATAACCCATTTCATTTATTGCATCTATTCTTAGAATGCATTCCCTGTTTAACTTGGGAATAATTAGATAATTTAAATTGTATGAGAAATCATGCACTTGAGTGTTTGCCATCAGCTTCGATAGCAGAACGCTCAGTTAGCTGAAACTTTAAAGCGTCTTGATTGTCTCCAAATACAGTTAACTGAGCAGTACATTGTTGTTGGAGCGAGGTGATTGATTCTAAAGTTGAATCAATCAGATTGAGACGTTCGTCCGTCTTATCTCCTCACTCCAATAGAAACTGCAGCGTCCTGTGGACATCTTGTGTCCACTGTGTGACTTTTTCCGGGTCCTCACTGAGGGTATGGTTCCCAACAACCTTTTGAATGAGACTGCAAGCGCTCAGTCGATACTTTTCAGCAAACGAACCTTTCGTCCCCACCATTGTAATGTAAAAGAGAGAGAGAGAGAGAGAGAGAGAGGGAGAGAGAGAGAGAGAGAGAGAGATGGAAAAGGAAACTTTTAAAATTGAGATTAATAAAAACATGAAAAAGATTTGAACACACAAAAAAAAGAAATTTTGAAAATAATTTAGATTTAAAAAAATTTAAAAGTCAATAGATAATATTAAAATTTTAGAACAAGTTAAAAAAAATTAAAGGAATTTAATTTTAATTTAAGTTAAGATACTGCAGCGCGTCTCTTTAGCTTTTAATGATGGAATGATGGCTCAACTGATGCATTGCCATCATCATGGCGTTTCGGATATCCGTGGTCGTGCGACGCAGACCTCCGCGACGCATTGGAAAAGTTGGGCAGATACTTTTATTCAATAGGCTGCGCGTCGTTAAACTGCTGGTCGTATCGTTCCAAAAAAGCCCTGTTGTCTGCCGGCAGTTGCAGATTGGCGTGCAGTTGGTCGAGGTCACAGGCCAACCAACGCGTGTCCTCTCGGACCAGGTCGCACTGAGCTGTGCTTCCCGCAAATTCATACCAGTGAATTTTTAAAATCTTCTTGAATTGCGCGTTACGCAACCCCAGTTGATTTATCGGGCGCACAAGTCCAATGAGCACCCCGCTCAAGCGACAAGAGTGGCATTGGTGGCAAAGACCGCCTCATACGCCTCGTCGTACTGACCCCGGTTCTTACTGAGAGAAACTATTAATCTCTACGCAGTGGTCGGACGAGGCATACAAAAAAAACGACGAACACCGCAGACACCTATGAAATTTTCATCGAAGTCCAATACAATTTTCATAGGCCTTTCTTAGTATAGACCTTTCTATTTGGTCACCGCGAATTTTATTTGTTTTCCCGCATCTTTTATTCTGAATGAATTATTTTTTATCTGCATCTTTAGATTTTCAATTTTCGATTCAGTTTATCAGCTGTTTCATCTAATTGATTTATGCAGCATACCTTTAATGCTTTGAAGTCCTCCGAATCGACAATTTTATGCATAAGCTCGTTTTCATTTTGAGTTAGATTCTTATTAGCATTGTTCAGTTTATGGTTCTCATTATTTATATCTTCTATTATTTCATTTAACTATCTGCACTGAGAGAAAAGATGTCTTGTATTGAATGGTCAATGGATTTGCAGGACTATTAATAAATATCACTTATATTAAATCCAAATTCATTTGTCACAAAGCTCTAGTTCTTAACTGTTAACGTACAAATGTAATAGTTTACAAAATATACATGTTTATACAATATTGATTTTTCTTTAGATTATACATTTTCTTATTTTTTGGTTTTTCGCAGTCATATTTTCAGTCTTTCTATGATATCACAGGTTATTCAGTCTTACATTATTTCAGTCATCGAGTAGTTATAACTTAAAGCAATATCACAGAGCGTCTTAATTAAAATACAAATAAACAAATTTAATATAAAAAGCGATCAATATCTATCAGTCTTGTTGGTTAAAAGAATATAAAAAACTTTACAGCACAGTCACACATTCACTCATCCTACCACACTCTCACTCACGCTAATAAATAC
>UELU01072109.1:0-23133 GCA_900490025.1 Megastigmus dorsalis | reverse complement strand
TCCCCTCTTAGTTTTTCCAAAATGGCGGGTTTTGTGAAACAGCGTAATGTTAAACTTCATGATTTTTTTTCTCGAAATCTATGATCTTAATGAAAAAATGTCATATAACAAAAAATACTTAGAATCACTCAAACAATACTACAATAATACACTTAATGACTTTTTTTACAAAATAGGTTGCAGATTCGGAAAGAGCACCCTCGAAAACCCCCTATATAGGATTCTGGATAAAAATGACTTTGTTTTTCCAATAGAATTCTGTGCTTGAAAATGTGTGTACAAAAATGTGCATTTGCGCAATAATAGGTTAATTGAATAAAAAATAGGGGTAACCGGACTAATTTAAAAGATATTTATTGCATATAATATAAAAACATACGGTTTGATGAACTATTCCATGTGCTCTGTACACGTCGTCGCATTTTCCATTTGTGACTAGGACTTGGTTTTTCATCTGCTTGATTCGACCGCTAAGTCAAACATGCGACGTTGGCAAGCTTATTTGTGCATGAATAACTATTCATTTTATAAAAATATTGTTATTTTGACACTAATATCAATGCAAACTAATATCAATGCAACTGATTTACTGCCAATTTAATCGTTTTTAAGCTACAACTTGAAAAAAAATTAATATATCTTGAAGTATAAATAGACGAAGTGCAAGACCAAAAAAAAATACATTTTAATTTTGTACAGTAAACTTTTCTTTAAAACCAGTTCCTTCCAAGATAATAGTGGAAATACGATAAAATCGCTTAAATTGGCTAAAAAATGACCGTCTTTTGGGCTTTAGCATAAAAAATATTAATTTTAAATAAAAGTGTTAAAGGTAACACTTGTAGAGCTCAAAAAAACAAAACTTTTCTCTATTGAACAGTTTTCGCTAGGAGCGATTCTATTTAGCAGTAGCGCGAGACAGGCAATTTTTTATTAAAAAGGGCCTAATTCGGCCCTTAATTGTTTATTTAATTAATAAATCAGTTTTTTAATACGACGCCCGGTACATGATATGGTTCGTAGATGCAACCACTACTGCTGAAAACATTTTCAAGGCATTTCTATTTTGCAGTAGTGAGATGCAGGCAATTGTTTATTAAAAAGGACCTCATTCGGCCCTTAATTGTTTATTTAATTAATTATTTAGTTTTTTAAAGCGACGCTCGGTACTTGATATTGTACTTAGGGTTAACCACTACTGCTCAAATAATTTTCAAGGTATTTCTATTTTGAGTAGCGAGAGACAGACATTATTGTATTAAAGGCAATTTTTTTATTAAAAAGGGCATATTGCTGCCTTTAATTGTTTATTTAATTAATTATTTTTTAACCCGAAGATTATTCACGTTACTCAGATTAGTAGTTTTTGTAAGACGCACGTATGGTAAATATGGATTAAGAAAAAAAAAATCTGTTGGTATCCCGTGCACCCGTAATGTGCTTCGCCCCTGGCTATCCGCTAAGTGTAGCCGCCAATTTCAGCTTCATTTCCATGTACTCTGTAGACATGGCAACGTTGCATCTTCTGTTCATACTCGTGAATGCGACTTCGTTCGTCACCTGCTCGATTCGACCGCGAAATCAAACATGCGACGTTGGCAAGCTATTTGTTATTTGTTGCTTATACGTTGCGTTGGTTATTTCGCAATCTTTATTTTGCATGCTCGACTTACTAGGGAGTCCGTGAAGAAGTTAAAGAGCAACTGGTCGGCTATGGCTACAAAAATTACGATTTTATACTTTTTTCGATCAATTTTTAATATTTTAACATTTTGTAATTTGAGCCCAATTCTGTACCCTACAATGGTTCTACTCGAAAAATGTTTGAATTGTTGAAAATTGAACGAAAAAAGTACGTAATTGCAATTGTCGATAACAATACTCCACTGGAATATAGAATATATATTACTATAACTATAAAATGAAATTGAGTTTTGCTGAATAGACTTATTCATTTGGATCTTATTTTTTTCATCATAGTTGATAATAATTATTATCATTAAATAAAAAATAGATTGTTCAAGATTTTTTTATATCGCAGACTTATACTTTATATAAAAGACCTGTTTGGAGAAATAATTAATCTTTCGGGAAAAAAAATATAGGCATGTAGAGGATCGAATTCTATGGGATGTGTACTAAAAAGTAGACAATCAGAGGTATGTATTTTTCAGGAAAAATTCGCAAAGCGAAAAAGAACAGTTTTTGACTCATATCTTAGAAGATTATTATTATCGGAGAGAAAATCAAAAGTGTATGATTTTTTTGCCGAAAAGACCCTCAAGGATTTACTTATAAAATTTAAATTTGGTTTATGAGCTTTTGCGCAAAACGCAAAATCAACCGTCTAAATCAATCTTTTTTGATTTTTCAATAACTGTTGCAAATTTGAGTAATTGACTTGAGATTCACCTCAAGTATGTCTGTCACAGGTGTAAAAGTGTGCCAAAACTTAATTCTTTACTTTAATAATATTCAAAAAATTGTATTTGTTTATAAATATTGACCTCATTGGTTTTTTAATAAATAAAGATTTGGGCAGACCCAGTAAAGCATTTACTAACAGTAAAGTATTTTGTAACTGCTTTAAAGCTAGTTATCTCCAAAAGTTATGGTTCAATCGGAATGAGCTTTAGATATTCGGATTGTGTGAATTTTTTTACAAATTTTAAGATAAAATTCTTTACTCCGGAATGATTAGTTAACGAGATAATTTTTTTTTTTTTTTTTTTGAAAATTCATATCTCGAAGGCTAACTAACAATAATGAACGAACTTTGATCGACGATATTCAGAAAAAGTTAAAATTTTTGTTAGCAGAAGTTAAACTATTCGACCAAATCAATCGTTTCTTTTTTTAATTTTTGACAATAAACTTACATTATTGTAGTGAACGCTTGCTGCACACATTCATACATACAATTATGGTCTTTTGAAACTTACTTTTCATGAAACTTCTTTTTTTTATACTCTATTCGAAGAACATACAGTAAAACATTGGTTTTAGTGATTTTAACTTTATTTTATAAATGTTTCATTAATTTTCAGCGAATATTTTAATATTAAGTAATTTAATGTTTTTTGCTATATCTCTCAAATAAATCCTTTTTTGTACAAAAATTATGATTAAGATTTGCTATACCGACATTATAGCAGTACTTAAATTACTTAATTATAAAATATTAGTTAAAAATTAATGAAATATTTAAAAAATAAAGTTAAAATTACTAAACCCCATGTTTTACTGCAAGTGCTTCGATTAAAATATTTAAAAAAAAAAAAGAAGTTTCATGGAAAGACAGTTTCAAAAGTCCATAATTGTATGCATGAAAAAATCGTACAGAAAAATAATGTATATTATTGTCAAAAATAATTAAAAGAAAAATAAAATACTACATTGTTCACGGCTTACATAAAAGAATTTTCGAATTCTAATCTGATAACCGAGTAGAACTTAAGGTACTCTAAACTAAACAAAAACGTATTCTTTGATCCAGTAGTTCCAGAGATACAGAGAGCCTCGTCGATTTGAACCCAAGAATTCATAAACAATCGCATTGGCGTTCCAGCAGTTCTCCTGGTGACGCGTCGTCTCGCACCACCTACGCTCATACACGGTCGCGCTCGAGCGCCATCTTTCGCATCCAATATATTTGCAATCACTCACTTATAAGGCAATCTATAACATTTCTGACGAATTTTAACTTTTCCTTAATATTGTCGATAAAAGTTTGTTCCTTAATGTTAGTTAGCCTTCAAGATACGAATTTAAAAAAAAAATTATCTCGTGAACTATTAGTAAGTAGAGTAACGAATTTTATCTTAAAATTTGTAAAAAAATTCGCACATTCCGAATATCTAAGGCTCAATTCAATAGGACCATAACTTTTCGAGATAATTAGCTTTAAGGGGTTAAATACATCGCTCTAGAATTTTCAAAAAATTGATTTTTTTTGGTTTAAACAATACTTTAGGCTCATAAAAACAATATCCAGTTGGTTTTATATAGAAATAAAAGGTTTAAAAGTTTCAATTCTCGATTTTTCCGCAGCGCCTCGGAGCGCGCGAGGAGCAGGATAAGTGCTGATTTAAGTGCCTTCTCGAAACGGCTTTTTTCAAACTGAGTAAACAAATTCCTTTAACATCATTGCATGGATCGACTTATAATTTTTACGGTAGCTTCACAAGTAGATTGTCTAAAGAAGCACATAGCTGCTTTTTGATTTGATGTAAATTGTCTTTTTATAAACAATTTACTGTTCTTTTTTGGCCAAAAATTCATACGTTTTGTTCGAAAGTGCACCATTTGTACAAAAATTAATATAAAAAAAATCCTACGTTCTTCTCTAGATAATAGTATATAGTTTTAAAAAATTTTCGTTTTTTTGGTCCAGCTCTCATAGTTTCCGAGAAATTTGTTAGCCCGCAGAGCGTCGTTCAAAAAACATTTTTCTGGAGATCAGCTGTATCGCCGCCATTTTACATTAAAATAATAATAAAAAATATTTTTTTCATACTTCAATAATTGTTAAATGAACCCTCTAAAAAGAAATACTATTTCTTTTCTCACACTCCCAAAATAAATTGTCAAAATTAGGCTTTTTGTCGGCCGCTAGAGTGGTGTTACCCCTTAAGGGGATGCCGGAGTCGCCTGTTTTACCGACATTAGGTTTTTCAAACTTTTCTCCTTAACAAATTAACCAATTCACTTGAAACTTTTAGAGATGATAGAATAATCATAAATAGAACGCGCTCAGCCCAGAAATTTCCGAAAACTAAAATAATATAGAAGCTAGAAAAGAAAATACCAAATTTTTACTGATTTCAATTCAATCCAAGAGATGGCATGATTCTGACTTTGCAATTATATTTCAAATTAAAAATATTATATTTACGCAATTTATTGGTAATTTCAGGGCTGAGCGCGCTTCAATTATGTTCATTCTATCATCTCCTAAAATTTCTAGTCAATTGGTTAATTTGTTAAAGAGAAAAGTTTGAAAAACCTTGTGGGTATTTCGATGTAGTAAGGGCGGGAAATTTAAATTTTTAGTGACTCCGACGTCCCATTAAAGCAGTTGTGAAATTCTCTACCTTTTCTAACGCATAATTTTGCAACTTATATGCAAAAAAATAATTAGCCCCAAAGCGTACGCGAAAATATTTAAGTTCAAGAAGGTGAGTACAAAATGCTGGCGCTATAGGTCCTCCCAAATCCTTATTTATTCGAAAACCATTAAGGCCAATATTTATAAACACATGCAATTTTTCGAACACTCATGTAGTTACAGAACTGAGTTTTGGGACACACCTTTACACCTATGTCAGACGCTCAACCTATGACAGATTACTCAAATTTTCAAACATTTAATGAAAAATCAAAAAAGGTCAATTTTAAACGGTTTTTGCGTTTTGCGCAAAGTTTATACACCGATTTAAATTTTACAAGTAAATCCTTGTAGGTATTTTTAACAGAAAAAAATGCACCCTTTTCATTTTCTCTCGATAATAATCTTCTATGATATAAGTAAAAAACGGTTTTTATTTCGCTTTGTGAATTTTTCCTGAAAAACCCACACCTCTGATTGTCTACTTTTTAGTACATGCCTATAATATTTTTTCAGAAGGATTAATTTTTCCCCCGTCCAAGTCTAATTCGACTGGATTATAAGCTGAATATTAGTGTATAGTTTGTATTAATTTTTCTAATATTTCTCTTTATTATAAATACGCCCTGTTAGATTGAATCATTGATTGAACATAATCAAAATTCATTGAAATCCAATGAATCTCAATTAAATGGTATATATTTAAAGTTATTTTCAAAACTAGTGCTTAAACTCTTATTGACTTCAATACAATTAATATGATTTAGTGTTTAATAATTTTCAATGCTTATTATACTCATTTATCTTTATCGCATTGAATCGAAATGGAATAAGTAATATTCATTTTTAAGGATGAACGCTACACGGTAGTGCCTTATATTTCCGTCATCGAAAAAAGTGTCAAACTACAAAAGTCACATATTTTAGCACAAAATAAATTTCTATTATGATAAAAATTGATTTTGAGTAATTTTGATTTTTTTCGGGTAAGGATGTGTGTATGTATGCAGTCAAGTTAACCAATTTTCTCCATGAAATAGACGAAGTGCAAGACCTAAAAAAATACATCATTTTGTACACTAAAAACCAATTCCTTTCAAGACAATAGGAGAAAAACAGTGAAAACCGCTTAAATTGGCTTAAAAAGACCGCTTTTTGGGCATTGGCATAAAAAATATTAATTTATTATAAAAGTGTTAAAGGTCAAAGTTGTAGAGCAAAAAAAAACAAAATTTTTCTCTATTAAACAGTTTTCGCTAGAAGCAATTCATTTCAAGATAATAGTGAAGCCAATTGTAGAGCAGTAATGATTGCGCCTTACATGCAAAAGCTTCGCTTTTCGAATAACTTGCATCGCGATCATCACTAGAATGCGCCAGCGTTGATATATTACTGTGATACAATTTTATAATAAAAATAACTAACACACGTTACTAACATGAATTAGTGACATTTCGGTTCTGAATCAGTGCAATCTCGCAATCACAGACCGATAATTAATGTATATTTACTGTCTTTCCCAGTGAAAGTTGTACAAGTTTACAGATTAAGAAAAAGATTTTTCAACAATTATAATATTATACCTATCCGTGATAATCCCGGGCGAATCAGCGAAGGAGGATGCTAGTTATTATATCACATTTTTACATTAAAGACAAATAATTTCTGTCATTATTAAAATTTATTAAAGGTCATTAAAATCTGATGTTAATTAGGCGTATTAGAAGTCATTGAAGGAACTTTCAATGTTGAACAATTAAAGATAATTTATTTTGATCACATCCTTATAAATGATCATTTAAAGCAATAAACAGTACATTGCCAATCCCATTATCGTTCATTCAAATTCTATATATTTTAACATTTAAGTCATTATTTAAAATTTGTTAAAGTCGATTGAATTTGTATGAAATTGTAAATCTAGATAAAACCGATACTTTGATCTGTTAGTATATAAGGATAGCTTACTAGGCTAATTATAGTTATTAAATTACATTCAAAAGATCATATTATATTTGACTCTCAATTACATTGAAATGAATTCAAGTAAATTTAAAGTTAATGCACTAATTTATAACACTATTGAATGCATACAAGTTAATTGAAATTCATTGAGTTCCAATGAATTTCAATGAATTTCTATGGATTAATATATTTTCTAATGAATTCTCAATTTTATTTTTGGCATTAAGATTTACTATTAAATTCATAATTGAAAACTTTTGGATTGATTGAATAATTTTTATGGTTTGTCAATAATATTTTACAGATTTGATTAAGAATCATTTAACTTTATCGATAAAAAACAATGAAGTATTTTGGATTGAATGCATTCGATTGAAACTATCGACCTGAATAATACCAAAATATAAATTTTGTTATAATTCAGGTATGCAATTCAATTTTTCAGTGAAATTGATATAAAATTTTCTATGATTTTCAATTCGAGAATCGTAGCCGTTAGTCTAAAAAAATATTTTTATGAATTAGCTGCATTATAAATAAATTTAAATTAACGCACTGGAATTGGTAGATTTAGTGCATTTAATAAAGTATATTTATTTTGCACAAAATATAATTTCTGAGAGTTTCAAAGAAATACAGGACCCGCTTGTCTGGCCATCTCCTTGTGAGTTGTCATTCCAGCAACCTTTGAACTGTTTAATGTTTTATCATAAGTATTTATCATATTGATATTTTCTCTCGAGATGCTTATTATTATTATTATTATAAAGCATTAATTTTATTTTATTTAAAAGTATAAAACAAAAAACGGTTTTTTAACCGAATATCGAAGCCATCGGCAAAGCTGACAAAACCATTATTCATAAATACAATAAAAATTATTTTTCTATGTTTGAATAATCTTCAGGTAGATATCTACTATGAGAAAATTTTCATAGAATAACTTGTATCATAAAATAACTTTTTATCAAATTTTACGTTAGAGTTAAGTTAATATTCTAACCATTCAAGTTTACGAAGAAAATAAGTAATCGCATAAAATATCGTAAATATTTAGCCTACTGTTATATATATATATATAGAGAGAGAGAAAGTAATTTTATATAAAAAATTTTTCACCCTTGTTGTTCTGTTTAACTAATATAACTGGTTTATGAAGAAAATGAATCAAGAACTTTGTTACATAGGGCTGTATAAAACGCAATGCCTGTAATTATCAAACCCAGACTGTAGATATTGCATTGGAATCCTATTCTGTCTCTTGTGCGCGCGTGTGCACACATACACACACACACACGCACGCGCACATGCTCACGCACACGCTCACGTACACGCGTATGCACACACACACACACACATAAGTAACTTGCTGTTTTTATAATTCTCTCACTCTCTTGCACTATTTGAGATTATCTTCTCTTTTCTTAGGTGTACTTCCTTTTCTGCGGGTTCTGTTTTTTATACCAGTATTATTTTTCGAGTAAATTTACTCATACGACACTCTGGCGATTTCGTAAGTGCCTGCCTACAAACACAGAAAATTTTGCATACTATCGGAATTCAAAAACTCTTACCCGGTACCTGGACTCATCAAAATCTCCCCTAGTTTAGCCTCTGCATCTTCTCGTCTCACAATCAGTGTGAAATCGCAATTACGCAGGTACTTGCGAGTACGAACTCAACATAAAGCATAATTCTCGGTGACTTTTCCTTGATGATAATACTTATAAACATTTAAGCAGTTCTGAACAATATAGCACTGGAGATGCAGAGTTTAGTCTGATATAAGGGCAAGTGGCCAGAGACAGGAGGTGCAGGTGTACAGTATATGTACGTTGTCTTCATAGCACTGATGCTCCACGCCACGGTGTTGTTTCAGTGGG
Organism: Megastigmus dorsalis; assembly: GCA_900490025.1. Taxonomy (NCBI): domain Eukaryota; kingdom Metazoa; phylum Arthropoda; class Insecta; order Hymenoptera; family Megastigmidae; genus Megastigmus; species Megastigmus dorsalis. The sequence continues at coordinate 14,178 of UELU01072109.1, read as the reverse complement.
GGAATGTCTCAAGCAGTGGTTGTGATGGCGATGAACGTTATGAGAACCAAGAGGTTCGTTGTGGGCCCCGCGAGAAGAGGAATACGACTATTATGTCGACAATGTAAGGGAAAGGAAAAGAGACAGAGAGAGGTAAGCAGACGGACAGAAACCAGTAAAAGAGAACGGGATAGGCCGTGAAGAGACTCTCCATTGGTTGACAAGATTGTCTGAAGAAATATTTACGCACTTACTTAAAAACCGATGTGCTATAATTTTCGTATATCTGGCAAACAGAACGTGGCAGTATCAATCTTGCAGTTATATAAATTTTGCTAAATAGTAGAAATTTTTTTATTTTTTTGCAATGGTTCTACTTTTGCATTGCTTCGCCAATGTGTGCGGGCTAAAGGAATTTACTTCGTTATTAATTATTTCATATATAGTCTATCGACCCTATGCCTATTTTCTAAGTTTAGTATTTGAATTCCAATGTAAACTATCATTATAAAATAGTGAAAATTGCTTATACGTTTACACCTGCTCAGTTATAGCTATATTTATAATATTTAATTTAATTATCATGAATCAACATACATATATTTTTGTTATTCTTAAACTTTAATGATTTTATTTAAAGTGCTATTTTTTAAAGTTTTTACGTACGTGGTGAAATAGTTAATAGTATGAATTTTTTAAAAGATGTCATTTTTTTAAATGTAGGCTATAACTTTAGCAGCTCTGTAAAAGTCTTTATGAAAATTTATTCAATTATAAAGAGTATTATGAGCATAAATTTGCTAAATTTCCAAACATTAAGATTTGTTTTTTTTTTTTTGAGCAACTAATATTATCATGACATAAATCTATGTTCTATAACATTCGATAACGGGAGAAAAACTGATACCATCTTTACAAAATATTATATATGCGTTATTCTACGAAAATTAACATTATCGGCGCTATGGCTTATATTTTAATATTTTTGCGTTTTAATTTAAAGACTTTTAATTTAGCATAGAACTAGATTTAAATGTTGTAATTAGGAGAAATAATTTACAGATTTATTAATGGTAATCGTATACCAAAGGTATCGTGAATGTGTAATCTTTGAAGCCTTTTTCTAATGTGATTTTCACAGTTTATCCGTTTCCTTGCTATTGTTAGCAATAAAAATTTTTACTTTTATTTTTAAACTTAGCCATTTCAATGATTTTCTCTTAAACTTTAATTTTATGTATTAATAAAATAAAAACAAATTTCTTATTGGATTGAAATACACTTAAATAAGTGTAACACCATTTTGGAAAAAAAAATATTATTACACATTTTGGTTTTTTACACTACTTTAAGTTTTTTAATTAATTTATACAATACAACAACTAAAAGTATGACAAAAATCCTTCAATTTTATTTGTTAATATAATTTAATTAAATACTCTCAAAAATACGTCGAAAATAATTTTTTGATCAGAGTACAAATTTTATGTAAATTCCGAAGTCCCGTTATCTTTAAAACTATTCGTATTTTTAAGTCCTACTGTCATCAAAAGAATGTTGGTTATTTAATTGTACTTGAACCTAATATCACTTATAAAGTATTAAATTTAATTGAATATTCTTAAATAAAGAAATAATCCATTTAGTAATTCTTATACAATATATGTTTATATACTTCCTAATCGCTTACATTCTTGATAGGTAATTATAGTAAACTTTATCATTTCTTAAAATATCAGTATAGGAAAAGTTAATATAAGTATTGAAAGCTATTCTACACATTCCGTGTATGTAACCAGGTATTTTTAGAACAGATTTTGGAAAATTTTATATTTATATACTTAAAAACTCAAATTACGTTATGTAAGGCAGTATATGCTCTGTATACTTTAAAGTACTTTAAAGAAGGAAAAAAAAATTTTTAATGAATTCAAAATTTTGCTTTGGATGTTTTGTCAACATAAAATGGGCAATATTTAAAATTAATTTAGACCAACTTAGGACACGTCTTTTGAACATATTTAGCATCTGTCTAAGTGGTAAAAACCATGGAAAAGCACGAAAAAAAATACAAATCTTTTTAGAAAATGTGTCAATTTTAGTAGACCATATAAATAGAATTTTTAGACCTTGAGTGCTGTATGTAAGTAGTAAGTGGATAGGTATGGGGAGTCATAACAAACGGCGGCCATCTTGAATTAGGTCAAGGCCGTTACCCTAATCTTAAGTGTTTGTTTATATAAACATACAGTAGCTAATGGGTTGTTTATATAAACAAGTACTTAAGATAAAATTAATTAGTTTTTTATTTACATAAACAATAAGTATAGGGATTTTGCATACAAAGAAGTCATAGAGCCGAAGCCTCTAAGGCGAGTTGTACGACCTTTTTTTCAGCATAATAGACGCGAATATCTTGAAATACTTTTGAATGTAAGTATGTGTTTATGTAAGTATGCCTCAAAACTAAAAATTTTCTATGCACACAACGATACTGCTCGGATGCTTTTTAATAGAGAACTGAGATGGTCGTGCGCTGCACAAGCGGTTTATATAGAATGCTAAACTCTAACCCCCACCATTCAGAATGGGTTACGTAATAGTCGTGGTGGGGAGTGTTTTTAACTATGACGACTTAACTTACGAAACAAAAATATTTAAACATAACAAAACACATGAGCCTTTGTATGAATACTTCTTTGTACAGTTACTTGGAATGTCTAGAAGTATTACATTTCACAGATTAAGTTTAATATTTTCTCTCTCTTAACACTGCTGGCTATTGTATAACTATATAATATTACGATAACAGAGCTATAAATTAGGTTTAAAAACAAAATACACATTTTCAACTGGAATTTATTTATTTATTTTTGTTACATAAATTTTAAAAACATAGATTACAATTTTAATAAATATAAAATATTTTTGACACACATGATTGATTACATAAACCAGATCCCAGTGAACGTTCACTAGCAAATGTATTTACACGTTTACTCTTATTTTTTACAATCTTTGAATAAAACTTTTTCACCAGATTATCGTTTTTTCTCGAATCTCTAGAAAACTTGCTGCATAACGAGCGTAAATTACGATTCCTGCACATATGATGGAGAAACATAATGCAGTATTGGCCTCAAACTTGTGAATCCAGGCTCTGCATTGTCTTTCGGTTCCAATCGTAGCGCACGCAGTTTCTTCTGAAACGATCGCGATGATGTGGTGACGCTGGAGGGAGGGGGGAGTCCATAGCTATCCAAATATGTTCCGTGGCCACTTTTATCAATATATATACCAATCCAATGTGAGCCTCTTTTTGCGTGATCATCGATATTTGCCGTTATGGCAGCTGGTCGCGCTAGTAAGATAGGGATTCGATCTGCCGCATATACCTCGACTTTTTTAGCTTTTATACTTGCGAGTGCCCTCTTGATTTGATGAGTGTTCATTTTTTCTTCAGTACATATTTTTCGTCACTCTCATCGTCGTCGTCGTCGTTGTCGTCGGTTTTAGAATCTACCTCGTCGACCCCAAAATCATATTTACAATTTGTGATTCTTCTTCTAATCAACTCTTCCAAAGAGGTTTGCTTACTTGTATGTTTTTGTTTTTCCAGCTCTTTGTACAGTCTATTACTCTCGTTTTCTGTAAATTCTTCTGATTTAATACTTGCGCTACGTGAGATCTGTTTAAGTACCGTGCGCAACCACCGACGTAATAAATATGCTTGATTTAAACTGCACACTCTTCTTTTAATATCAAACCGTGAACTATGTGATATACATGTAAATATACTTTTGTATTTTCTCCTCCATTCGTCAAAACTTGGTGAATATATAGTCTCCAGGTTCACAATTGCTCGCCCCATGACAGATTCTAGATATTTTACTTTATCTGTCTCACGCGTGTAGATTCTGGATTCTCTTTTAGCTATTTCTCGCAGCTGCAGCTGTACTTGTTCAATTGTGATATCGCCTATCCACTGTAGACCGTGTACAAAATGAGAAGTATACTGATTACTGTATTTTATTTCCTCGGGTAGTTCATCAAATTCATGCGACGATTTGATAATCCAGTGTCCAAGAGATATTTTTCTCGTTAAATTAACTATAGCAATTTCTTTTGGGAAAAAATCGTTATTCCAGTCTCTTAACTACTTGAATCGATTTCGAAAACGTTATCGTACTTAGCATAAAGTATACAGTTTATAGTTGACGTGAGAGTCTGATCAAATTTCACTTCTATACGTACACTACCATGTTTTACGAGATTCCAATGCATTGCCGAATTAGCAGCTAGATCGGGCGTCAGATCGAATGCGAAAAGACAATATCCTCGGTTACAGTCTGAACATGGGATGTTAATAGATTCGTTGAGAAAATGTATACCACAGCCTGAAAATAGGGTGTGGTAAGCTTCGACAAAGGATGGGTTTTGACCGTCAAATTTAGTCTGAATTGGTTTACTGGGTACCTGCACACCGTCCTCGTAAAGCGAGAGATGATTTATGTAGTAATGGTGAAAATTGAATGCATTATATCTGCGATTGCAATTGAACGCTTTATTATCGACAAAACCAGTTATAATTCTAGTACGTAATTGTCCAAGTATAACATTATCCAGAGTATCAACATGAATACCGTTATGCATAGTAAATGATTTTGCTTCTACGCGGCTGATTGGATATTTAGCTGTAGCGTTTGTAATAGCATTGGCATGTGCTAAAATGATACTTGAACTCACTCGTACATGGCAAATAATTAATGATGCTTCTTTATTGTGCACAGTAAATTTACCGTTAACACTGTCCATTAAACAAAAGGAATCCTTACTTTGAACTAAACGAAGTCGCAGCTTGACACCGTTGAGTAAAAATTTATATTGATTAAATACATCGCAATGTAAATGTCCGAGAAGATCAACAGTTTTTCCTGCTATTGTAAAACATTGTCTATTTAATAATCCTATATTATCCTTAGCGTCGGTGCGGGGGACATCAGGTAGAGATTTCATGTTGCCCGTGGTATCCAGGTACCAGAGCGAACTTGTCAAGTGGGAAGCCATAGTAAAGTCTCGATAAATGCTCTATATGGATAAACATTATTAGGTGGTGAGACAATTTTCTGATTGAAAAACACATCGACCTTATTAAATAACGAGTGTAGAAAGTTGTTGACGCCGGCCACTTTACCGTTTTCCACATCGTCGGTCGCGACATTTGGTAAAATTTGTACTTTTAGACTAAGCATAGTATGCGCAAGATCTAGATACTCCTCGCCTCCGGGTACTACGAACTCTAACGGGCCATTCGCGCTTAGAGAAGATACAGGTTTATAATGAACGAATTGAGAGCTCTCTAAAGATGTCTGCGATGGTGGTAATGTGAATAAATCTACTTCGGATTTCATGCATTCGCACGAATTAGACTGTAGAAAAGCCATTATTATTATTATTTAGGTCCAAAAATATCAGTTACACTACGTGAAGATTTTTTTTCTTGCTGCTATTCCTTTTACGCCCTCGCTTACTTACAACGTTTGTGCGGCTCTTCTTCTTATGCTGTTTTCGACTGTGCACTGCTGAGCGGTTCTTGACGAACTGACGCTTTCGTTTTCTACTGCCTCGTTTATATCCCGATCCTTTCATTATTTCTGAAATTTTCTTCACTGCTTTCTTTTTCAGATTTTCTCCCTACTCTCGCGCTCGTCTGCGTACAGCTTGCTTAAAAGTAGTACCGCTGTTGACAATGCCATCCAACCCATGTACACCCGTTGTAATCTCTTTATCAACTGCTTTTACCGCACTGGTATCATAAGGTAGTACTTTAAGAAAAAGATAACTGAGAAAACTGCCTATACCATGTCCACGCTGATAGGCAGATCCAGAAAAAACTCGTCTCACTCCACCACCGCCAATATGATCAGTGTAATAAGCTGCGTAATGAACCATTCTTTGGTAATTTTTTTTCCTAGTGAATTTGTTTAAAGTGAAGTGTAACAGTCAACGTTCCGTGCTCAAATGGTTTATATTTTCCATGCTCAAATGCTGATCTCTTATATCTATAATAACATTCTGCAGTGTATTGTTCAATAGAGATATGTAATTGATTGGTGAGAACTGTTTTACCATAGTAGACCCTAATCTGTATTTTGTACTGTCGAATTAGACTATACGAAAAAGTGCTGCTTGTGTGTCACCCACTGCATAGGGTAGACATATATATGTATATATGAAGAACTGATCGGTTATAGCCCGTGCCAGAGAGGCAGGTCTGTCACCAGCGACCGTAAAACCTTTGCACTCTTAACCGCGCGGCGGGTTTAACGAGATACTATTTGTGAGTCTGTAGGCCTCTTTCTCGAAACCGAATATTCGTGTGATTTTCTCATTAAAATGTACGTAATGAGCATTTAGGCACTCACATACTCTACGGATGGTGTAAAAACCTTTTTTTTCTTCGATGGACCAATCTGTAAATACTTATTAAACTCAATAATATGATTTATGGCATGAGCTAAATCTGTAATATTTTTATACACTCCAGAGGGGAAAGAACAGTCATTATACGTAGCCTCGTTAAGATCTTCTGGATCCTGCGGTGTTGGTCTTTCCGCTATAGTACTCATTGTATATAAAAAATTACTCTCATGTTCTTGTATCTGTAGCATCGAGCATGAATTAAACTGTAATCTGATTTCGTGAGATAAATGCGTGGTAAAACAACTTGTTGTATTATCTGGATAGTATAACCTACTACTGTTACTAGGTAGCACCAGATAAAAATCATCGTCATCCATATTGACGCTCAGATCGATGTAATCTTGTCTGCCTTAACCCAAGAGTTAAACTTTTCAGGATAACCGTACCACTTTACAAAGACCTCTTTCTTATTTCCACGCTCCTTGCTCTTAATTACACGTTCAACTTTAAATTCAGAATTCTCTGTTACGCGTTTATGGCCGACTTGCACTAATTAAATCTATTTTCTCACCCGCTAAATCGGTTAATTCGAATGTGTACAAATTTTGCCGTTTTAAAACCCGAGAAACTTTGAATATCTCCTCACTATAGTTCTTCTCATAACCTTTTGCAAAGGTGCCTTTTGTGCGACTGATCCGCACAAGAATCAAGCTCATATATATGACTTCGACTTCGTCGGCGCTGATTCAGAGACCGCTTCCTCAAATTCTCCCGAGCAGTAGCCGCATTGTAAACGTTCACTTTGGCAGGCATCATTTTTGTACCTGCGTGCAGAGTGTTATTGTAGGCTTTGACGATATTTTCTAGTACATCAATATATTTATGAGTATTTTTGCTGCTCTACTATTGCTGCTTTTATATCGTAATTTCGAGTTACACGAAACTGTATATTACGTTTCTTAAGAAAATCTTGAAACAGTGTTCCCATAAATTCTTTTCCTTTATCCGTCTGCACCATTATAGATACGCGACCATTTGATGTTTTTAATATCTTATCGAATGCACTTGCGAAGCCGCGAGCACTTTTATCACGCAGCATTTCAACTCAAGCGTACTTACTGAGCACGTCTATGACAACTAGAATGTAACAATAGCCATTATTATAAGTTTTGAGAGTCTACATGTCGTACAAGTCCATTTCCCAACAGTCGTCAATATTTGTAACATTGTAATATAATCGCGGAAGTCTTTGATGAAGAGGTCGGTGTAATGTATAAGCATCTTGATTACTTAACCAATTATATACACGTTTCTTCTCTTTCTGATTAACTTTGATCAAATGAGATGCACCGGCGTAGCCGACATTGTCCGACGTCTCGTAATATCTTTTTTCGTACATGTTCTCTTCTAATAGTCTCATCTAATTCGTTAACTTTAACCACTTGGTTTGTGTTGAAGAAATCGTCTTTACCGACCTTCCTATCCAAAGGCAGGCTGCCGGCCTCTTGATCTATTTATTCTCTATGTCATCCTCACATGTACATAGTGAACCATATTGTACTCTAAACCTTCTGTTAAATAAATCAGCGTTTATATCACACATCCCAAGTGGAATATTATTTTAAACAACCATACCCAATAGGTTATGGGCCCAGATTTAATGTGTGATAAATATTTCTGGAGAGAAGTGCGTTGTGGGCAGTAAAATCGCGAAAATATAGTGACGCCGACTTTTGAGGTTATCCCCTGCCTTGTGCAATAGTGGAAGGAAATAATCAGAAAAATGTATAGCGAACTTACAAGAGTTGCCAAGTTGGAAAATAAAGAAACAGGGGCGGTTTGGAAGTTCCAAATACGAGTGATACTGAATTCGCACGGTGCACTAGAGGTAGCATCGAGAGCGAGCGCGAAACCGGCCCTAGGTGCAGACGCGGAAGCTGCGGCACAAGACGCTCACACAAAGGAGCTTGCGTCATGGAAGAAACTCGACGCAATAACTTAACATGTGATCGTGACGACCGTCGGGCCGCAACCGACGCTGCACATAATAAACTGCACGTCTGCAGCAGAAATGTGGCAGAAATTGTCGTAGATCTACGAGCAAAAGTCCCAAACGAGCATACATATGCTTCAACAGGATTGGTGTAACGCGACAAAGCAGAAATCGGACGATATCACGACTCACATTGCGAAGCTGGAGGACATAGCGCATCGACTTAAAATAATGAGTGAGGAAATTTCCGATTCAATAATAATCACGAAAATCCTCATGACTCTGCCCGAGAGTTTTCGATACTTCGTTAGTGCATGGGAATCAGCGCCAGCGGGAGAGCGCATGCTCGAAAATCTGAAGGCGAGGTTGGCAACAGAGGAATCGAGAATTACCATCCGAGTAGATAAGAGCGAAAATGCTCTAGCGTCGAATACCCAACGAGGAAAATCCAAGCGCGGCCGATCGAGAGGTGAGTCGATCGGTTCGTCGAAGCCAGACAAATGCTACATCTGCGGAGAGACGGGGCATTGGGCTAGAGAATGCTCACAGAGGAAGGAAGACGACGAACTAGGAGCATTGAAAATCAATAGAGGGTCGAAGAAACCTTGCGGTGAAGGCCTCGTGAGCGTGTCACTCAAATCAGCATCGACGCAGACCGTCAGAGACGCAGGCTGGATTATTGACTCGGGAGCCAGCGACCATATGTGTTATCGGAGAGACTGGTTCATCATGTACGAAGCCTTCGATCACCCTGTGCCTGTTTACATAGGCGACGGGGCTTGCATCAAGGCTTTGGGGAAGGGTTGCATAAATGTTAATATGTTCAACGGAAAAACCTGGAACGAGAATCATCTTGTTGATGTGCTTCATGGACCCAAATTAAAGTACAATCTGTTCTCAGCAGGTGGGGCGGTCGACGAAGGACTCGAGATGCAATCGACGAGCACAACTTGCGAATTGATGAGAAAAGGTCGCGTAATCGCAATAGGAGCACGTCGAGGAAAACTCTTCGTCATGCAGTTCGCAGTCAAGGAGCCACCGTGGTCTAGATGGAGAAAAGATCCGCCACAAGCGTACATGAGCTCAACAAAAACACTTCAAATTTGACACGAGAAATTGGCTCACCAGAACTTCCGTCACATGAGACAGATCCTCCAGAGGCTTGAGATACCTGTTAAAGAAGTGTAAGACCCGTTTTCACCGACACCGACTTCCTTTTCCGGAAAGCACGTCGAAATCCGAAAGCATCGGCGAGATCATACATTTGTAAACAGGGAAATGAAAGCATTGACAAACGCACTTGGCATTCGACATCAACGTACAGTCGCATTCACTCCGGAGCTAAATGGTTCTGCAGAAAGAGACAATCGCACTCTGAAGAAAGCAGGAAGGACGCTCATGCTCGCGGGAGGCTTCGGCGCGGAATTTTGGGCAGAAGTGATCAACACGGCTGTAGCTACATTGAATCTGACCGGGACAAGCAGTATCAAAGATGTGACACCGTCAGCACTGTGGTGCGGACAAGAGCCAGACGTGAAAAATATCCACATCTTCGGCGAAGAGGTTTTCACGCACGTGTCGAAAGAGAAGCGTCGAGCGCTCGACGCGAAAGCGCAGAAAGGATATTTTATCGGCTACGGCGAGGAAACTAAAGGATATTGTGTATAGTGCCCTAACGACAATAAAATCGTAACCGTAAGAGACGTAGTCTTCTCCGGAAAATTCGATCGAGAAATTGCGAAAGGAGTACGGAAAGACGACCATGCATGGTTGAATTATGGGCATGAACGAGAAGACGTCGACGCTGCCGAGGACAACGATGGACAAAAGGCTGAGCAGTAAGAGAGCGCGGACGAGATAGAACAAGGCGTACCTGAGATCGAACAGGTCGAGCTTCATGCTGATCCTGATGAAGCAGTGGAAGAAATAATACTCGACGATGGAAGAGACAATAATCAAGAAGAAGGCTACGGACTCCAAAACAGAGGGACGTTGAGACCTCCCGTGAGATATCGCGACTTTATTGATAATTTATTTCTAGCTGAAAATCAGGAGCCTCTCTCGTATCGTGAAGCTACCGAATGCAAACAAGCGGCGCTGTGGAAAAAAGCCATGGACGAAGAATACGAATTCCTTATTCGAAATAATGTAAGGGAACTCGTGGAAGCAGTCGACAATCCGAGAATAATAGACTGCAACTGGACGTACAAGCTGAAAAAAGATGCGAGACTCGTCGCGCGCGGATTCAGGCAGCGGGAGGGAATTGACAAGGAACTCACAGTCCTGTAGTCAGATTCAATTCGATTCGGACTATCCTCGCTATATCCGCGAGTGACCGCATAACTGTACAGCAGTTCGACGTAAAAACAGCGTTTTTGTACGGCGACATCGAGGAAACGATTCACATGCAGGAACCGGAGGGATACGACGATGGAACCGGAAGAATTTGCAGACTAAAACGAAGCTTGTACGGTCTCAAACAGTCCTGTCGCTGCTGGAATCGACGCCTCACGGAATTCTTGAAGAAATTCAATCTAAATACAACAAACACGGTCCCATGCGTATTCACCAGTCCATACAATAATGAGAAACTAATCTTGGCGATCTACCTAAACCACTAACTCATCTTTCGCAGAATTAAGCTTTGATCGATAAACTTATCGACGGTCTCAAGACGGAATTCGAGATAACGCATAACGATGCAAATATGTTTTTGGGCATGCAAATAGAGCGATCGCCGGATGGTTCCATCTTCTTGCATCAAGAAACCTACGCGAAGAAGATTCTGGAGCGTTTCAGGATGGAAGAGATGAATCCAGTGACCATTCCTGCAGATCCGCACCAAGAGTTAAGTACTCTCGTCCAAGCGGGAGATCAGGGTGACTCGACGACGGTGCCTTATCGTGAAGCCGTCGGAAGCCTAATGTATCTGTCAGTGGCAACAAGGCCCGATATCACATTTGCGGTACATCAAGCAAGTCGATATCTGGAAAATCCCACGACAATACATTGGAAAGCTGTAAAGCGAATCATCAAATACCTTAAGGGTACCATCGGATATGGGCTACATTTCGAATGCGGCATGAACAAGGAACTGCTCGCATACAGCAATGCAGGAGAACTAGAGACGAGAGGTCAACTACAGAATTCGTCCTAAAATTCGCCTCGGGAACGATCTCGTGGAACTCACAGAGGCAACAATCAGTCGCTCTGTCGTGGACGGATTCCGAGTACATGGCTGCTTGCCAGACTTCAAAAGAGATTGCATGGATGAAGTCTCTCATCAAGGAACTTCTAAATATTAAGGACGTCCCCACGACGCTGTATATGGATAACCAGAACGCTATATGCCTCGTGAAAAATCCTGTATTTCCCAAACGTGTGAAACACATTGACGTTCGGTTTCACTACGTGCGAGCACGGTACGTGGCAAAGGATTTCTCGCTAGAGTACGTCGCATCAAACGAGCAACAGGCAGACATCCTGACGGAGCCGCTGTCTAGCAGCAATTCCAACGCAATTGCGAAGAACGGGGGGTTCGCGGAGACAAGCATCAAGCCAAAGAAGATAGAAGAAATCGATAATAGTCGATAAAACCAAAGCGGGGGTGTTAAAGAAATCGTCTTTACCGTCCTTCCTATCCAAAGGCAGGCTGCCGACCTCCCGATCTTTTTATACTCTATGTTAATCCTCACATGTACATAATGAACCATATTGTACTCTAAACCTTCTGTTAAATAAATCAGCGTTTATATCACACATCCCAAGTGGAATATTATTTTAAACAACCATCCCCAACAGTTTGCGTATAATTTACCCCCTTTCGTCGAGCTCTCAGCAGCGGCAGCGGCATGTATAATGCTTCACCCAAAGTACTTATATTTGTTGAACTTTTTCTCTTTGCGGCTCGACGTTCAACTAGCCTTAATCCTTGTATGAGTTTCAGCACTCTTTCATTACCGACCAAGTTCATAGGTGTCTCGGTCCCTGCTATGAATTTAGCAATTTCAGCTCTACCCGTCACTTCTACATTACTTTTTTTATTTCTCAGGATATTGTTTACAAGTTCTACACTATTTGAATGTGGTATTACTTTGTCATCCAGCGTAACAGTTCCTGAATTATTCCATTTCAAACGGTGAGTATCCACAGCTTTCCAGTGTTTCAACAATAAAATTCCTTTTCTCTTATATGTTTTTGGCACAGTATCGAGTATTGTCTCTTCGAAAATTGGTGTTAATGCGATTTCCTCAATTTCCTGCACCAATTCGTTTATACCATCATCGCATTCTACTTTTTTAAAATGAAGATATCTACGTAAATGCTGTAGATTTTTCTGAGCCTTTTCTCTTTCCTCGCTCTTAGAGTATAAAATATCATGCATTTCAGTATCGAGTCGTGAAAGAATATCGCCATTCGCTTGTGCACTAAGTTCGATATCTAAAACTTGCTGAGCATTGCGAATGTTTTCTCGCTGCTTCTGCTGAAGATGATTAGTAGCAGTCGAATACTGAAAACCACCCTGCTGGTGAGCATCCTCAGGCACAATGATCATTTAACGCGCGTGCTCCATGCTTTTGTCACTCCGACTGGGTAGGTACAAACATTTTTGAAAATACTATTCCTAAAATAGGTGCTCATAGTAGTGGAAGAAAACTTCCGCCTCCCTGAATAATAGTACGTTTCTTACTACGCCACCCTGCTGCAACTGCTGTTCTGTTCTTTTTAATTACGAGCTTAGGCAAAATCTTTTTATACTTTTTCAATCGTGATTTTTGAGAATTTTTCAACTTAACAACACCTTGTAAAACGTTAAGAGCGCACTCACAAATACAATGAATTAGACTTTTATCGGCTGAGTGAAGCAATGCTAAACGCTGCTGGTCATCCGCGTGACAAAGAGCATTTAAAACAGCAACATACTTTTTCGTAAAATGGCGTGGTACACAGTCTCGATGGTACCTCAACGAGGTTTTTACAGCCATAATTACTCTTACACTGGCCTATATGTACCGAATACACGGTAATTTTAACGAAATTTTGAATGATATTTTGGTATATAGACATATTGGGTTTTATCGTCGGAAAAAATAGCTATTTGCAAACGAAATTCCTCCTTTGTATTCTGTTTTAAATCCAATAAAAGATAATCGTGAGCGATGGCTGTACTGTCGAGATAAGCTTCCTGTAAGAATTTTGGATCCTCTGGATATACCTGACGAGCCAGATACTGTATCTGAGCACGATCGCGCGGATTTTTAAAAATATCAATATAATTTGCATTTAATGAGATATCGCGTTGGCCGCTGCCTTTATGAAAAAGATTTTGCGTTGTGAAGTCCTAACTCTCACTATAGGACTAGTATAATCTAGGTAGGCTAGTGCTCTACTGAGATTCTTGATTCTTGTATTTTGGATTTATTTAAAAGGTTTTAAATTGGAAATTTGAGAGATTGTACTTACGGTGGGTTCGTTGATATTGGGAAATGGTTGTTGAAGTAAACAGGATTTTCTCACTTTTGTATAAGTTTAAAATAATATACAGTTTATTTAAAATCGAATGTTGAATTATAAAAGTTCGGTTGAAAAATACAAAAATACAATGAATTAAAAAAATAGAATGTATGTTTAGAAAATATAATTGAAAATCTGTGGAGCTCGGAGCGTCGCGACAGATGGATCTTGGGAGCACGGAGCTTCGCTGCAAGATCGAGTACCGGACTGTGATAGCCTGTAACTCCCTATTGTTGTGCTACTTTTTCCCTTATAAAGGTTTACAAATG
>UELU01072105.1:22701-97349 GCA_900490025.1 Megastigmus dorsalis | reverse complement strand
CACACACACACACACACACACACACACACACACACACACACACACACACACACACACACACACACACACACACACCCACAGAGAAGTAAAAGAAAGAAAGCACTAGAAACGAAAGAACAGAAAATGTTTTACTGTGTGTAAACATAATAAACCATTAATTAACCTTCCTCTTATGAATCTTGCGAAGGCAAAGTAGTTAGTGGATTACTTTTATCTTTTTTTTCTCTGCAAAAACCATAAAATATTATTGTGCCATGCAAGCACTGATCCTACTTACAAGGGTATTCAAAACTACAGCATGTGTATAAAAAAAAAAAAAAAAAACAAGAGATGAAAAAGTACGTAAACACGCGTAGCTCGAGAAAATCTATATGCTAATACTTTGGAACTAATTGTTAATCACGAGTCTTTGTAATATTTTCCTTTGTTCACAATATAACAAACTCCTTTTCGAGCTAACGTTTAATCAATCTGAAAGGTTTCATATATAAACTTTTGCATATTTGTTTGGTAGAGTAACAAGTGAGATTGTTTAGTGATTGCAACGCAACCACAGATTGACTTAAAAGTTTGTGCTACATCGCGAGATGCTACTGTGCAAACAGCCCCTAGTATACATTCTGATATATTTACTGATACAACATCGTCGGGATACGAGTTCCTTCAATCTACTCCATTATAATTATTTTCTCATTGCGATTACATATTCTTGTTAGAGTTAAATTTCACCAGTGAAATGAATTCTAGTTGAAATCTAATTGAAGTAAATTTTAATTGTTCTTTTTGCTAAAGAATTGACAAATTTAATTACTGGTTGAAAAGTATCGATAAAAGTACTACCCAAAAAGTAAGACTATCATCCTCTTGAAAACGTACACATTTACTTACACAAAATAGAGACAAGAGAAAAAGAATTTTTACCCTCCTGACCTTTAAATTTACAGAACAACCCCCTTTTTCCCGTATAACCAAACAATGTATTCCTCGTGTACGCGTGTAAGAAAGGAAACCAATAACAGAAGAAAGTTAAAAAAGGAAAAAGAAACTATAAAGTAAAGGAAAAATAAAATGAAAAAAAAAAGAAAGAAATGAAACGAGAGATTGATGAGAAAGTGAAAAAGCCACGTTAAGCTGGTGCTGATTGGTGTGTTGCAGACACGAGGTGCCAGTCACCTCGGAGCCGATCACGGTGATACACATGGACGAGGACGTCGTCGTGGTCAACAAGCCCGCCTCCATCCCTGTAAGTGGTGTACTGTCAGGACTGTACTGCCAAACAACTCTCACGCTTCTTCGCTCATATAATCTTCTCTCTATCTCTCTCTCTCTCTCTCTCTCTCTCTCTCTCTCTCTCTCACTTCTTCGCCAACTATCTCTCTCACGCTTACTATCTGTACTGTCACTCTCTTGCATATTGTTGTGTATATACTACATATTCTGCTTATACTGTATATATCTGTCTTACTGTATCTTTATGCATGCGATTGTGCTCAAAGTTGAAAATTGTGGTAGAAAAACCAGATAACGTACCAATATAATACTGTATATTGTGTTATGCCACAAATTGAAAAGCATTCCATCATGTATGAAAACAGTTTCGATATTATAAATCAATATCGTATTAAAATCTTTATACGAGTTTTTAGTTAATAAAATCGTATAACTAAATTAATTCATGCTGTGCAAACCAGCGCAGTTTCGAGCCTGGCATCGTTTTAATACTACAATATTGCTCTGAATAATTTATAATTACATTTTTCTTTCTTTGTACTTACTAAATTACATGAACTTTAATCAAATTCACCGATGATGGAAATATTTGTAAACTATTTTCAAGTTTGACACAATCTTGTTTTTTTTTTCTACTGATTTGTCATATTTTAACATATTCATTACTAACCAAAACAATTTCATGTATATTTAAGATTTTTATTTGTTCTTTTCATTTATTCGATCAAGAAGATTGAATAATTTGATCATGAAAGTATCAATATTCTCATTTGTATGCCATGAAAAGTCTTGTGTACATTGTATACTTGTATAACTATTTCCATAAGCTTATATTTGTATGTTTACAAAAATTTTTCACAGTTCAATTACTTGTAACAAATGTAAATTATCACGTTACATTCAAATCAAAACAGTTGCTTACTATATATGTATTGCAAACTATATTTGAGCCATTGATTAATTCAATCAATTTAGTTTGCTCCAAAGTATTATTGGGGCAGCTATTCGAAACATTCGCGAGACTCGAGAGATGCCACAAGATTCCATTTATACGTATTTATCGAACGTAAATGAATCTCGCTCGAAAACATTCCACAGGTTTCCCGTAGCGCTTTACAAAGGATACACCTTAATCAATATTAATATAATCTACTTTATTATACATACACATTGTTTTCAATTTTAAGAGTACTTATTTACACGATTTCAGTATATACATGGTTCAAAATGAACAAAATTATAAAGTATGTATTGTGTACTTGAAGCAACAAGTTAGCAACTGAAAGGTAAAGTTTGGATCGTCTTGAAAGATAAGATGCTTATACAATTGAGTTGTACAAGATTTACTTCAACTTCATTACAACTGCATATAGTAATAATATATATTTTTAGATTATGACAGGCTATGCATAATAAATTCCACGGCTGGAGTTTCGTTAATTTATATTCGTCATGTTTTTCCCCAATTTACAGCATCGGAAGACACAAAATTTTTGTTCATCAAATCAACATAGCCCAAGACGATCCCTCACCAAAACTAACCACAATTTCACTCGCTCAAAACCAGAAATTGTAAGCCCTTTAACTTCTGGAACTACAAAGAACCAAGTCAGAGCTAGGCATCTCCCATAATCCAAAACAAGGACCCATAAAAACCAGTCGAAATATCAGAAACAAGACCTGCGCTCAAGTTCTCCGACTCCGGCGTGCGCGACCAGCTTTATTATTCGCTCTCTCTCTCTCTCTTGCGCACCCTTTGCTCGAATTTATATACGAGCCACGCGCACTGCAGAGCGAACACGAAGCCTCGGTCATATAGCGCGCGCGCGTCCCGGGCCTCGCGAGCGTAGTTTCTAATCTCGTCTAGGCGGCGGCAACGAGGCTTCCGCGAAATAGCCACACACACACTCTCTCTCTCTCTCTCTCTCTCTCGTTCTCTCGCGTCCGTTATAATAGACGGGCCGCTGCAGCCGTATGTGCATTGCATACAGAGCCGTCCGATATGGTATGGCCACGTGCAGTCGGCGCTGACGCCGTCGCTACTACTATACTGGGAATGGATGGGAGATTCTCGCCGAGGAATAATGGACACGTTGAGGAGTACCGCTCGGGGCTTTGTTGCGCTGCTCTTGCCCCGAGATGTGCTCGAGCTTGCGACGGGCTTTCGCTTCATGGCCATATACAATACCTTTAAAACACAGCTGAGGAATAGTATTAAATTAGATTCTTGGGTTTTGTGTATAAAACTACTTTGTTCGTCGGTAGAGTATCGCTTCCCAAATAATAAACACCGGCCTCCCAATGCCAAAGCATCGTTACGATCCTCTCGTCCGCTCGATAGGCCATCGCTGAATTCCTATCTGATATGCAGCTCGTGTACTTTTTTCTTCCGTCGTTCTCGCAGCTATAGCCCGATAAAACCATCGTCGTCGGCGACGTCGTCTGGGATCGTACAGAATACCACGGGGCTTATTATTAAAAAATATATATATAATAGAGCGAGGCACGCGGTGCGCTTATTACTCGTCGTTCCGCCTCGCGACCACGGCGAGAATTTTTTAATAAGTCGGCAAAGTATTTGTAGTGGTTAATCTAGAAAAGAGATGGCAAAAGTTTTTTAATTATTTCGCAGCAGTTTGCCGCTTACCTCCACTGTACTTATTGCTCGATTCGAATTCTCGATTGAACTTCTTTGTCGCTCGGCGGATCTGTATATGATTCGCTGCTCGATCTCGTTTGCTTTTTGTTTCTGAAATGTCATGCGACCGGCTGCATATATGCATTGTTTTTCAGAATCGATCGACTACACTTTTATTTAAGCTTTGTAAAAAAAAAAGTTTTGTCGTTCTCGACGTAGCGGAATAAAAAGTATAAACGTTATACTGCATTGACACAAATCTGCGGCGTATCCTTAAAAGCGATTACGGTTGATGTATTCATCTTTGATGCTCTATATAGATATTGATGACGTTCGTGATAAAACGTTTTTTTTTTGTCGATTCCAATGTTACTATGCACGAGATTATACTTTAATATTTTTCCAATATACAAACACTGTTGTTCACATTTGGAATAGTTTTTATCAAACTTTTTTAAATATTGAAGGCTTCTGAAAAATATGTTCCAAACCGACCGAATCAACAAACAAACAAAAAAAAAACAAACACCTATACAATCCCTTGCATCGATAACCAATCAATAAGATCCAGCTAAAATACGAAGCTACAGCCTCCGCTAAATTAATAAAAATCCGAACGCGAAACTACAACTCACCTTTCGCACCTCTCTCGCGAACTAAAGCCATCGCACATGAAATAATCAGACTCGCCCCAGAAAACCATCAATGTATTACGTCGCTTTACGAAGGAGTGCAAGATAAATAGATGATGAACAGCGGCGCTCGACTGCAGGAGAGAGAAAAGTTCACACACTGTCTTTTTATATATATAATTATCGCCGTTAGGAAGAAGACTTAGACGCGACTGACGTCTTCATTTATGCTGTTTGCGTGTCGAGTGCGGGATGGGTTAAAATGAATCTGTGATAAACTTAAAGAGGGAGTTTAAATGGTTTCGCGCGCGAACGATGGAAATTCTTTTTGAGAATTCCTGACAGCTTGGAATATGGATTTTATTGACCTTGAACCTGGAGGATTTAACTGTGTGCTTTTTCGTATGCTGTAAAAAGTTTGGAACTTTTATTCCCGTGTTGGTTTAAAGTCCGATGGTTTCATTAATTTAACGAAGTGGTTCCGCTGGTTTTGTATAATTTCCGTTTGTTTCGTGTTTATTTGGAATGTTTACTTAAAGATTTGATTTAAAAATCTATGCTATATTAAAAATATTATTAATTTCAAATCGCGTTTACAAATTTTCAAGTCACAATAATATATTTTACTCTAATTACAAAACATCTGGAATGCCAAATGATTATAATTAAGCCTTTTCTATGAAGTTCTACTCTACACTCACATCGATACAAAAATCATCATCGACTCAGCGAATCCTTTATCATCCTCGCACCGCATCCACACGCACGCAATATCGATCAGCGACTTACACAAAATCCACGCGAGAAACATAAAAAAAAGATGCAATATCAAAGCGCCAGCAGCAATAAAACATAATCATGCCGAGTCGCGTTTAATGTCTCTTTATACAATGTCCCCGGCTGATGAATCGAACGGATGCATTTTACATTATGCGAACGAGGCGATAAATCAGAGCCGAGCGCTATTATAAAATCCTGCATTTATTTCACCGTGCAGCTTCTCGTCGACGTCTCTCTCTCTCTCTCTCTGTCTCTCTCGGTGCGTTTACGATTCCGATCTTCCTGTTTATTTTAATATTACATAGCGCGAAATCAAACTCCGTCTGTACTGGCCGGGGTATAGACGACCCATTTTATTGGAAAAAATCCTGCGAGTGGAAAGAATGTGCGTTAAACCGTTTAAGTCGTAAGATATACACGACGGTTTTCACAAAATGTAAGTATATGAAAAATATTAAGTACACGGCTCATTTCATCGCGCGCCGTTTTAATTTTCTAATTAGAGCTAATGCAGGTAATACGGGACGGAAATTAATTTTATGCGAAAAAGCCGAGGTCAGAGCAATTCGCCGTCTTTATCTTAAGAATAATCTGAAAATTTAAGCACGAGAAAAACTTTAATTCGACTTTTTCGCGGTTGAAATAAAATAAATTAAATTCCTTGCCGCGATACAACCTTTATATTAAATTTGAATTTTAAAATGGAAACTTTTACTCGAACCTGATTTACATCTAAATGATATTTCATTTAAATCCTTGGATATCTTCTTTCAATTACATAGCGCGGTAATAATTATATAATACCTGACTTGAATCATATACAACCAGTGTATATACGAGTTTAATAAAACAGCAGTCGCAGAGAGAAGAATCAAAACAAACGAGAAACAAATTACAGCGAAATAAAGCCTCAATATATAGCAAGATAGTAGTAGGAGTCCGAAATAATATCGGCCTCCGCCACAAGGGGAACAAAGGACTATGAGGCGAAACACGTCGGGCGAATCAAGGTCCCGCCGTCGCTCCCTTCGCATACGTAAAAAACGCCCTGCGGTATCTTTTCATTCTGCGGAAAATATTTTCCCCACTCGCTTTCTCTCGTAGTCTCTCGTGGCAGTTGGCAAAAATGTGCCTCGGAGAGGTCGAAAATCTGACGGGTCCCCTTTGTCGTGCATACGACGCGGCCCCCCTTCTCAAACAACTTCTCTTTTTGCATATATACCCCACGTACCTTTATCTCTTCCACTTCTGCTTTACTCCTCGTCTTCAAATATGACCATTTTGAATTTTCCTCTTGCGTATTTTTCTCGAAACTCGCGTAATCGTATACATCCCTGTTAATTTGCGCCGATCAAAACATAGCCGAACGAGCTTGGCGTGTGTACGCCTGTGAGCATAGCAAGAGATATACGTATTCGGCAAAAAGGATAGAGAGATGGAAATGACCGGAGGAGCCTCGGGGTCATGTGCGGTCTCGCGGCGGGAAACGTATTTGCGGACTACTGTGCGTCGACAGCTCTCTTTCTTTTTCTCTCTCTTTCCCTCCCGAAAAGCTAAATTTCGCTCATTCTCTCTCTCTCTCTCTCTCTCTCGACGTCCAAAACCAGCAGCTTTTCCCTTACTTCTCTTTGTCCATCTCACTTTTACGCCTCTCTCTTTCTCTCTTTCGCTTTTTTGGAAGAGGTGTTTTTTTGTCTCTCTTCTCGTATAGCGCGAAAGAGTCGCCACCTGCTACCCTCGACGACGCTCGACGACGTTTCTCGTTTTTTGTTATTTATTTAGCGTACTCCGGGACTGCCTTTCTCCCCTTTCTCTCGCGCTCTTCCGGTTTGTATATATATGTAGAAGAGAGAGAGAGAGAGAGAGAGAGAGAGAGAGAGAGAGAGAGAGAGCGATGAGTCAGTAACGAAAAGGAACACGGGTTTTATTAATTGCCTTCACGAGATATGGTACGATAGTTTAGCTGGAATCGAGTGAAAAATTTTGACGGGTCAATGAGTCGGTTGTATAACGTGTACCTCAGTTTTAAGAAAATACTTGACGGTGCTCGAGATTTTAGAGAATGGTTGGCTGGGTTTAAGGTAGATTAGGGTATAGCTGCGTATTTTCGATGATGATAAACAGGAATTTTCAATACGTTACGTGCGGGTTATTCCAATAGCCAGCTGAAGAGGAAAATAGACTTTCGGATTTCCCGCGTGACAATTCTTTTTTTTTTTTTTTTTTTTATTGCCAAAACATCTATTATCTTCTTGACAATGAATGCGCTTATCAGATTCATCCATACTTACCTGAGTTGAATTCAAGATTTAAAAAATATGAAGAATATATATTGAAAACTTCTTTCCTTAGCATTGCTATGGATTCCTTGATTAGCAGAGTGAATAAGCTTACGATGGACGTATCAAGCATTTGTGCAAAACTGACTTTATCACTGTTTGACTGATGAATCGTTTAGCGTTTGTTAAGCAGCCGAAACTTAATTATACAAACAAATTACTTACTAATCTCAATTACAGGATCCCCTTTTTATGCAAACATCATTCGCGATTATTGGAAGCTACTATACCAGCTATTAGCATTAAAACGATGATTGAAACTTGATAGCCTTTCTTAGTAAAATAGCGATAATCGATTAATGGATTTAGTAGGCCATAAATCTATAAGCATCTATAACGAATGATATTATACACGATGTCAAGTCTTAAATTTTTACCAAAACATATATATGTATACATACTGCAAGCACACAGAATAATTAATGGCTCAACACCTTCGTGGCATAAATTTGAGAATATTATAATGTATAGTGATTTCCATACACGATGATAAAAATATGTATATGCATGCACACGATAATAATTCATAATAATTCTCTAACTCCATGTTCTTGCTTCACATCGGCATCATGCACTTTGTTCACCCTCTTTTTAATTGCACTCTCCCTTCAAATAGTTGGACGATTTCATTTCCCGATCATTAACTCGACTTCACGAAAAACCTTGTTTTCAATGTATACTTTCAATACCGAGAGTCCAAGATTTGCTTATTTTTACGTGTTCGCTAAAATAAGCAAATCCATGATTACTCAGAAAACGGCTCTTTTCTTTTTCAATCAAAAACTTTTTTCTGAGTGATCAAACCTCTCTCCCAAATTCACAGCTACAAAATAAAAGCCTCTGTATAAAGCGAACCGAATGAGAAAGGAGAGCAAAAATCTATAGAGCTGATATTTTGCAGGTACACCCGTGCGGTCGTTACCGTCACAACACCGTCGTCTTCATCCTGGCCAAGGAATACAACCTGAAGAATCTCAGGACAATACACAGGCTGGACAGACTAACGAGCGGCATACTGCTGTTCGGCAGGACGCCCAAGAAGGCGCGGCAAATGGAGCATCAGATCAGAAATCGACAGGTTAGCAGCTTTTCTCTCCCTCTCTCGCTCTTCACCTCGCGCCGCCGCACTTTTCTTTTCCTCCACTACGACGACCCCCTTCTTTTTTTTTTTGCTCCCTTTCTTATGCAAAGCCGCGAGAGTTTCGAGATGCGCCGCCGGATAAGAGTTGCGCGCACAACGAAACATCTCGAGTATATACCTCGCGGACGATCCGATTATTGTTGCGACCTCGCGTTCAACTCGCTCATTTGAATTTTCGCGTTATTGTATATAAGAGAGAAGTTGAAGCGGCAATCGATTTGGTCGAGAGATTCTTCTTTTTTTTTTCAAATATGTACAGATCAGCGACCAGAGGTTATATTTGAAACTATTTTAGCCGATATTTTTTGTCACAAGTACAATTTGTATGCATGGAAAAGATTATATTGTTGGGAAATATTAAAAGTGCAGGGGATATGCACGTGTGGCGCAATGCGGGTATACTTTGGATATTAGGGGTAGAACAGCTGGGATTTACGGTGGGGCAACTGAAAAATAAAGATTCGACTGATATAGGAAATGTATATAACATGGCTTTACATATGTACGAGAGGACAAAAAATAAATGTAATAATATTAAAAAATTAAAATAGATAGTCGAATTGTTCAAGATTATTTTAACGCTACAATTATCAATCATTTTATTTATTTGCGGCGGAAAATATTATTTAACGGTGCACGAGTAAATAAAAAGAGAAACGATCGTTTCGAGTGAATTGAGGGCGCGCATATTTTTTTTCTTCCCCTCCCCGATAAAAAAGTTTATTTAACGTACATATATACACACTTCTCTTTTTTGGCGCATAAAACTTCCGAACTACACAACTATTTCAACTGCGCGACGTTTGTATTACCCAGAGGGAAAGTTTCTCGCGGCCAATATTTCATACAAGTTTGTAGATTTTATATATAATGCGTCGGAAATTTATTTAATGCTGCCTGGGCACTGTAAATAAACGACAATTCACAACGCTAAATTGGAGAAGAAAATATTCGGCACTATTATAATAGAATTAGTTATGCTTTCGCACGCGTTTAAAACAGAGCCGAATAAATGTTCGCTGGACTTTAAATATTAAAGGGAAATCGATCGATCCGTTAAACTCCCGTTAAACATCCTTTTACAAAGATTAGACTCGCCTAAAAACAAAACAACTCGTATACGACATGCGAACACCCCTTACAACGAGCAGCCTTAAATATGAGGGTCGTTAACGTAATCGGCAAACATTACTATCTCGTCATTCCACGTAAGGTATACGGTGTACGTACCCCATTAACGAATTCAGGTGGTGGTCTCCTACGGGAAAGTAAGCGTTGCCCGAGCTAATTAACGGTATTTCAAGGCGGCGGTATTCCTAACATTATCACGGAACGCGTGTACAGGGTGTGGTGGTGGTGTTGCGTCGGTTAGCTTCCCTCTCTCTCTCTCTCCTTTCTTTAGCTCCGTGACGCCCTCACAGCCTTTATTGACGTTTTTACATTCGTCATTAGGAAAGGACGCCCTGGAAAAGGTCTGCGCGCTCCTTTTTTTTCTGTTATTTCTCTTTATAGTGGAATTGTTGTCTGGTGGACTGGAATGCCGGGCTTCTTTTTTATCCCGCAATCGAAATGTGTTACCTTTCCCTAAACCGATATAGACAAGTCGAGAAGCATTAGGAATTCAAAAGCTTCGTACCCTATTTAATACAAATGAAAGATTCTTTTAACGAACAAATGATTCCCATTGTCAAAATGTTCCAGGTACAAAAGCAGTACGTGTGCCGAGTGGAGGGTGAATTCCCGGAGGAGGAGATCGTGTGCTCGGAGCCGATCGAGGTAGTCTCCTACAAGATCGGCGTGTGCAAAGTCTCGGAGAAGGGCAAGGACTGCATCACCAAGTTCAAGCGGCTCAGCTACAACGGCAAGTCGTCGGTGGTGCTGTGCAAGCCCCAGACCGGACGTATGCACCAGATACGCGTCCACCTCCAGTACCTCGGCTATCCGGTGGTCAACGATCCCCTCTACAATCACATCGTCTTCGGTCCCCACAAGGGCAAGGGTGGCAATATCGGCAAGACGGACGAGGAGTTGGTCAGGGATCTGATCGGTATACACAATGCCGAGAACTGGTTGGGGATGGATGGTGATTCGGAGATGAGTCTCTTCAAGACGACGAAGCTCGAGCTGGACGACAGGATCCCAAGCGACAAGGAGGGATCGCCCTCCTCGACCCCGAGCTTATCCGAGGACGATCAGCAACAGCCCCAGGTGACATGACTTTTTCTGCAATCTGTCGTTGGCTTTTTTCATTTACAATTGGATTCTGTTGGATTGTTTTTTTTTAAATTGAAAAATAAAAAGTAAATTCTGTAGCTGGAGTAAATTTTGCCGATAAACCCTTGAGAATTAATACCTGACTTACGTCCTTGTGCCGATTAAGAAATGCAGTGGATATATCTGTCTATCCAAGTCGTATTTCCATTAAGAAAATTAATCGATATCGATCGATGTTCACTGCTTATTACTCGCTTCCAAAACATTAGCAATAGCTGCCAATAGCCGAGCCGCTCGAGTCTAATTCCCATCCCCGAACTCGCACAGTCTAATCGATAAATTTCTCTTCCGGTACAGCAGCAGCAGCAGCAGCAGCAGCAGCAGCAGCAGCAGCAGCAACCGCAGCAACAGCCACAGCAGCCACAGCCACAGCCGCAACAAGCCCAGCAGTCACAGGCCGAGGTCCAAGCCCAGCCGCAGTCGCTGAAGGTAACGGTGGGCACGCAGACGGGCAGCGAGCCCCCGGACTCGAACTTCGCCAACGAGAAGGTCACCGTCGATCCCCACTGCTACGAGTGCAAAGTCAAGTACAGAGATCCCAAGCCCTCGGATCTCGTGATGTATCTGCACGCGTGGCGCTACTGCGGCCCCGGCTGGGAGTACGAGACCCCCTTGCCCGCGTGGGCAGCCAGCGACTGGGCACCAGCTGACGACCGATAGTCCTCCTTGCTTCTTCGCTTCACCTCGACCATACAGACATAGAGCCTATACACCAACTCACACTGATACACACACACACACACATACACCTACACACACACACACCTACATTGTAAACGTACACGTAAACAGACTCAAGATTACATGTATACATGGGCATATATTACATGTATGTGTATGTAATCGCGAGGATGAGAGAGAGAGAGAGAGAGAGAGAGAGAGACGCGGATGTATATCGCGAGTAGACGCGTCTGATCCGAGTGTCAGATACGTGAGACGGGTCTCTGAATTCCTTGGAGGGAAGATTTTGGATCGAGTCACATAACTGAGGAGATGTGTCTATGTTTCGGTTGAATTGTGACGCCGTGGGGAGGAGAGGTGATTCGAGTTTAATTATACTGATCGTTCTTGGCTTTGCTTATATCTGTGATTGAACAACGATGATGTAAGATTAGGTGTCACGAGGAATTGTTTCATTACTTTATCACGGACTTTTGTTGAATTATTTGTCTTTTGTTTTTTCATATGATATGATGAACTTTCATTTAGAACCTACCAATGTTTATTTCGATGATCAATTACAATTTTATCATGTGATATGCTTTGCATAAGCTGTATAAGAATTGACGAGAAATTATTTTACAGAACTTTCAATCCGTTTTCTTCAACCTTATATTATATTTTGTAAATAATTTAGGAGAAATAAAATCTACATTTTCATAAAATAAATCCTTTACACTTTTTACCTGAATTTAATTATCCAAATATTTATAATAAAATATATCGAAAAAGTCTATCGTATAGACTGTTTACTGATTTCGCGAACTTAAATAGAAGGGATTCGTTTATGTATCTGTGATTAAAAAAGAAATAAACTTGAATTTTGTTTTTTTATTAGAGATATTGCTATTTAAAAAACGTTCTAGTGGACAAAATCATTGTTAAAGACGAAAACTCGTTGCTCCAAGGAATTAAAAGACTAAGTTAAAGAGATACGACATGCACTTCGATAAGAAAAAAAAACGTATTGTAATATCCTACCCCGTGCCTTCCATCGGTTCGCGAGTTAAAACTTAAATTATATTATATATATAAATATATATATATTATAAATATAAATTATACATCGTGACGCCCTATTATCGTAATGTACTTGTACCCAATCAATACCCCTTTCCCTTATCTTCCTGATAAATATATATGACACACTCGTTTAGGCACCTTCGGAAGCCTTCGTTGTGTTGTTGTAATTAAATATGAGAGTGTAAAGATGAGAGTATGAGATTGAGAAGTTGTTCGTATGCGTGAGGAAAGAAAGAAGGGCGAACCGATCGGACCGATTGGAATCAGAGCTGGCAGACCATTTGAACCGTGAAAAGTTATGAACCAATCTTTAATTGCAGAAAATAGTCATGTCTGTTGCGATTCGCAAACCTAAAAGTAAGCACTCGATTTGTAACGCTTAAAAGAGTGTAAAAGCTACAAACTAATTAACACATGAAGAGAAAACTTTTTACAACAGAAGTTTATTGACACTTTATTGAATGCATGAATAGAAATATAAATAAAAATTTGAATACATTATATACAGATATTTGAACAATATTGGTATGCAATATCAATATTTTCTTGGAAAATATCGACGAGCTGCTGAAAAATTTTGTACGCAAGTAGTTAATTACTTTATCAATAAATATATTATAAAGTATCAAATCTCAGTCGATAAATTAGCGTGACGATAGAATCTTTTTGCGATTGCGTATAGGATTGTAGTAAATGCGCATACTTTTAATATGTAAATAAGTAAAGTGCTAGTTTCAAATTTCAAAATTTCATGGAATAGACATGAATGATTTCTACAATCATCGATTTCAATACTTCAACATATGTCTTTCGTGATTTTTTTACATTATTTTTTCAGCTACGGACTCATGATGGCTGCATTCAAATATAGTTTTGCAATGTAGGGATATCTACAAATAAAATACTTGAGTAGATCATGAAATTTCAATGCTGTATGTCAAAGGTTTCTATTTTGAAATTGTGAAAGAAGCTACCAGCACTTTTGAAGTCATACAATTGTAATAACCTGACAGTTAATAGTGTAGAACCGAAATATTTTGAGGAAATTGACTTGTATACTAGGTGGTTATATACATGATATTCTGTTAAAAATAAATATCAAAGTTAATATAAGAATGTATTTTACAAAATTTATTAAAATTTTCACGGATTTTAAATTCTTATGCGTATTTAAATGACTCTTACAATTGTCGAAAAAAAAATAAAGCATTGCACAATCATGACACAGAAGTAAATCAAAAAATAATTTAAAAATTTGGTTGATGTTATAGTTTATATAAAAATATAATTTTTTAATATGTAACCACTTAGCAAAATTAAGCTTTTGAAAAATAGAATAGAAATCAATGAGCCGTTTTTCAACATTCGAGTCAGCGCTCAGCTCTGGTTATGATTCCCGCACATCAGAATCTTACCCTGTGTAACTTAAAGATATCATCCATTGGGATCAATTACCCTGGTTAGAAAATTTTATTAAATACCCGTGTTAATTTACCAAAATATCAATTGTTATCATTATAATTACAAAATTGCATTGGTTTTTTGTAATTCTACTTTTAGGTTTTGAATCATATTTTCTAGCTAATGTACTCGAGATTTTTTGCGAAAGAGTCTTCGTTGGATATTAGGATATTCCAATCAATTAATAAAGAGACCAATTGAGTTCGCGGAACCACACACTGCAGTTTATGCCCTGATGCTGGTTGCTTTTAAACTTGTTTTTGAACATTTTTTAAACAACTTATACACAATTGGAATATTAGTCTCTGAAAATCAGCGATGCGTTATAACGTGAGATTTAAGGATACAGAAGTGTTAGGGAAAATAATTTAGCTAAAGTATAAATAAATTAGTGAACTATTAGGATTTATGAATTTTCAAATTGAAGAAGTATAATTTGTTTTTTTCTTTTCTTTTTTAGTTGAAATGGTTGTACGCATACATATCGAAGATGTAAGAGAAATCTAGTGAATGATTCGATACAAATTGCAAGAAGCGGTAAAATTAATAGAAATATTTTGTAAGCCTTGTGTAGAATACTGTAAGATAAAATAGTTCATGTAACCGTAGATTTTTTAATCGAGCACTTCAATATGAATTCGTAAAGCGATTTCATTTGTCTGTATCCTTAAACGTTTTAATCAAAATGTTGCAAGAGGCATATCTATTTTAATTAGATAAATGTTAATTGGACGGTACATGATTCAATCTGTGGTATTAAGGATTTTTATATGATAAACATGTTCTTGCGACATTTAAAGACATCATACCAACAAGCAAAGATCGTCTTTTAAAAATGCCATTGCTCTTTTATTTATAATGCAACGCAGTGAGTAACATCAATGATATGATCTTCAAAAAGTTCAATTCACGGATTGGCTGATAGATCTATTTAGTATCCTTAAAAATAATATTGTTAAGGCCGTGCATTATGATGTAAAGTATAAATACTTGAGCGAAGTCGATTTTAAATAGTTTAGGTGTGTCGATCTTTGCGGTTGCGTATGCAGCTGTGAGCTTAAATATATCGTACTGATGCGTACTTTTGGCCTCATGTAGACAATGGATTTTGAATGCGAATCGATGTTGACAGAATTGTGCTCTTATATGTTAATGTTATGCATTAGAAGCGAAGGATGCAGTAAATATTTTCAAAATATATTAAAAATCAAAATTGGAATTCAGTGTAGGAAAATAAATAATGATAAATAGATCAATAATTCGAGCGATGACAATGTTTTTGTTATCAACTTAATGTTTATTTATGAAATCAAATAATTAAGAATGTACAAACAAGCATAATGAAATATTTAAATATACAGCAAAATAAAAAAGTATTAGATAAATTTTTAAATACGTTTTTAAAATATATATTTACTTACTTGTTATTACAACATTGTAATACAGATATAAAACTATTATTCAATCTGTGAGAATTTGCATAAATTCTTGAAGCAGAGAGAGTGAAAAAGAAAATACTTATTATATTTGAAAAAAAAAAAGATTTATAATATTTCTATACACAAATGTTGTAATAATAAGAAGTATAAAAATAAGGTACACTCCTGTAATAATGATAGTAAATAAAATCAAGTAGTAAAAAATGCGAAACAAAAGCTCCAAGTCATTTGAGTTATTCTCTGGCCTCCTAAATGACCTAGTTTTTTTAAGCAATTGTGACAAATAAAACTATCAAGCATCAATTGGGTTGGAGCTCCAAGTATAATAAATAATTACATTATCAATGCTTAGAAAAATTTTATTTTGTTAAAAAAACATAGTGACTATGTTGAATATAAATGATGAGAACGGATCAAGAAATCAAAGCATGAAATTAACTACGATAAACAATACGTACGAGAAGCAACAACGGACCTATATGAAAGAGCAGCCAGTGTGTGCGCTTAATTAACTCAGCAGTACTTTATAATCAAAGTAATCAGATGTAACAGCTACATATTATCTATTTAAGTAACCAATGATATTTAAATACGAAAAAATAAGACAGTCCTGATTAGTGGCACAATGAAGACATCAGTCTGTGAATTCAGCGAGCGCTTTTGTATATATTGTATACGCACATTGTACTGTATTACTGTAATGTAGTAGATGAATTGATAGTCAATTTTTCTCGTATGATGAACGAATTAATGAAAAATGGTCGTTCGATATTTTGTCGTGTTATTTCTACCTATTCTTGATCGATGGCTTCCGGCGAGACCGATTTCGACTTTCAAGTTTATTCTCTGTGAGAAAAACAAATAAAAGGCTTACAAAAAACTTCATTGTCTTTCTTTAGCATTCCAAATCTTTTTTAATAAATTAGAAAAATTTCAGTAATACATTAATATAAACAGTATTTTATTATGCACAATCCCATTAATTTCATTGCATTAATCTATTGGAAAATAAAATATAATTTCATTCATTAAACTAATCTAATACATATACAAATGTCGAGGACGAGAATGAAACAGATTACAGTCAGGAATGATGAAATATTTCTTAATAAATCCTTAACGTAAATAGAGTAAAGTCTCCTTTTTTCTTACGATCCTCTGTAAAGAAAAGAAAATAAAATTAGTAAGAAAATAATATATTACAATTTAAAATTACTTTTAAAAAGTATTTTTAATTCTAGTTTTAAACTCTATTTATGTAACATATTTTTATTTGAAATACAACTTTTATGTTCATAACTTATTAAAAATTTTGTACCATTTTTAGAGTCTTAAAATTAATATAGAACAGAAATGAATTTGAAGTTTGCATCATTGAGCTGTAACGAAGAAATTATTTTTTCTTGTTAACTTATTTAATTTAAATTGAAGTTTTATTGTTCTAAACTTTTTTATTCATCCAGTATGAATTATATTCCATTAACAAATTTTTATCCAAATATAATGAGAAATAAACAAATTAAGAAACATTTTCAGTTCGCTCCAATAATGCAAGCTTCAAGCCCATTAAACTTTTTTGATTGATGTTTCCGAATTTTATCTTACAATATCTGAATATATCAAAACATGGATGAATAGGTGTTATCATAGTTGCATATAAATATAATAAAAAACAATATTCAATTTAAGTATTTTTGATTACTCTGACTAAATTTAATTACTTGAAATATTTTCACAACTGAAAGATTTCGTGAATAAGTAATTATTATCTTTGTAATAACAACTTTGTTATTGTAATCAGTGCATCAAAACTTTAAAATACAAACACTACATAGTAATTTAAAATTATGTCACGTTTCTTTAATTATTTACAAATCTCAGCATTTAAAATCTTTTAATACGTAGAAACATATTAATGATCTAAAACTATCTAAATGACATTATATTTATTGTGAATACTAATTAAATAAATTTAATAATACTAAGACTAATAATATACTCTATTAAAACCAAAAAAAATTCCTATAAATTTATTTACATTGATTTAACTTTAATTTTAAACTTAAAAAACAGTATATTCAATTAAAAATGTATCAAGTGATTTTTATGCCAAGTAAGCAAAAAAAAATTTCAACACTTTAAAATTTTTTAAGTTTAGCGGATATATTTTGCATACCAATATATTAATTGAAAAATTGAACTGAATTATATCTGACCTATTTTAAATGTTTACAAACTTTTACCTTACAACACTATTAAGTATAAAAGAATTTAATGCTCTTCGTAAAACAAATTTGATTTTCAATATGTGGTACTTATTTTAACTTTTACTTAATGTGTAATTATATCTATGCTTTATCTTAATTACGTAAATTTAAGACACATATGTGATACAAAAAATTGTGTTCTTTCACATCGCAGTTTATTACATTAATTTAATAATTTACAAAAAAGCAGATTAATTAAAATATAGATCATAAATTACGGCAAACTTTAAATAACTTAAAAAATATTTAATAAATAGACTGCATCACAATTTAAGTTTAAAAAATGATTCAATATACTTACACAATGATATTATTGATAGGAATGTGAATTAATTTGACAAAAAATCCTATGAAGCCCATTATGCAGAAGCCAATAGCAGTGGCTATTGCGATCTTCTGGAATTCTGCGCAGAAAGAGAAACAAAAACATGACTTTCAATCATTCCAACTTTAGACTAGAAACCAGCAGTATGGTACAAACCTTTGCGATCAGGCTTGGTACATCTTTTGACAAGACGAATGCTGTCTTTGGCGAACTGCCTGCTGGGTTCAATGCGCAACCTGATCTGATCCATTTTTATCTGAGAGCTTGTTTTGTCTGTGAATCATAAAAAACGGAACGATTTCAATAAAAATATGTTGCTACTAGGTTAACCTCTCCCATGACTGGCTATATCTATCCGTCACCCGTAAAAGTAAATAAACAGATTCTGCACTATAATCGTCTGAGAGACACTACTTAATTTTGAATTTCTATGCAGATAATCCTACGTCCTTCGACAAAAACAATGCGACATTTCTAAAATTGAAGCTAACAGCTTGCCAAGTTCGCAGTTTAAGAAATTTTCTCGGTCACGAAAGGAAATCCTGATTACGCGTCTCAAATTAGTTGCTTCGAAATGAAAAAACGTTGATTCGACACGAGTTATTGTCAATAAGCAATACTTACAATTAGATAATTATTATAACTTATGCTACTTACACTTGTGTGAGCAGCAAAAGGAAAGGGCAATGCGTTGCACGTACAGTTATTTGATGACTGGAATGCCAGATTACCCCCAGTAGACGCAAGCGTACTACGTGGACGTGGACCGTTGTTTTGGTACCTACGCGTCATTTCCTGTGGTACGGCTACTGCAGAGTCATCTGAGATCACAATATGGGATGCGCATGCGTGACAATCGGAGCATTCGAAGCGCGACATTTTCAAATACTTTTATTCTAGTTTTGAAATATAGATTCAATTTTTAGCTTTTTTATTGCATAAATCGCTGCGTGATTAGTTAGTTTTTACTTTAATAATTGTTAATGACTATTTAACTGTGAAGATTTACCCTAAGAACTATTAAATAATTGTTGCATAAAATATTACAACGAAGTTTGCATGAAAAATTATTCTGTTTTAAATAACATTTGAATATGTACATATATAACATAAACTTTGAGGACATAAGCAAGTCCATAACGTATTACGCTTTTTAAGTTTTAATTTATAGGTAATGCAAATAAATGAACATCCCGAGAGTGATAACTAAATTCCAGAATTTCTTCCTTAATTCTAAATAAAAATGAATATTTTAATTTTTGAATAACTTTCAATTGTAAAATATAATATTGCAATAATATTTAAAATAATGAATTCTATAAGGTTGTACGATGATAATACGGTGATACTGCAGGTATTGTTTAATCCATGAATTTCCAGTTGAAAACCTGTATCCAATCAAAATTGATCATCTGTTGAAAATTTCAACAACTTGAATCCCCAATGTTTGACAAAAAGTCCATTGTGTATGATCTCGTAAAGCGTGCAGCGCATCGCATGGCCAACGTTTAACCAGTATTTATGCAACATCTTTCCGGTGCTTATTACAGAGCCGACAAGTGCACACACGTACGTCTCAATCCCAGAATTATCGAGTCAAAGTAAATTTCGAAAATCACCCTCGACCTTCCGTCCATGCGCATTAAAAGTCAATACACGCGTCAAACCGTTAAACATACAGATCGCAAATGACAATTCCCAGCTGGGAGATACGGGAACAATGGTTGGGTCTAGATCGAAAGAAACAGAATAGCGGAAAAACATAGGCTCCGCGAGCTTGCAATTAACCCCACCCGATATACGCTGCGACGCGGAAGATTTATAAAGTCCCGGGCTTGTGAGCTTCACTTTGATCGCGAGAGCTCGCTCAACAATCGCCCGCTAGCCACGAGTCTTTCTACTGGATCAACGTGTTGGGCCAGCGTCTAAGTAGTCAGCGGAGCCATGATGATGCGCTTCGCTCTCGTCGTGCTCTTCTGCGCCGCCGTTAGGGCCGTTGAATTCAAAGACTGCGGTGAGTTTGTAAATCTATTTAAGCGATTTGTAAAGAACGCGTTGTTGAAAAAGTATATTTCATGATGCGCGAGTGCGAAGAGAAAATGGAACGTCCAGCTTGATTCAAACGGACTGATCCGCGCAGGATAACGATTGATATTCATTAAAAGAAAGAGCGATCCGTGGGCACATGCTGGATTTTCTCCGAATAGAAAAGAAAGCATTTTACACATGTGCAATATATTTTAGATTTGATGCCACGAGGATTTAATAACTTTATTTTTTATTTTTTGAAACTTCAACTATTTACTTACGCTAGTTATATAGAGGATATTGCATGGTTAATTTGAATATTATACTTTTCAGAGTATTTTATTATTTTAACTTCTTCAATTTTATATTTTGTATTTACTTTTTGAGAACATAATTATCCGTATATATTATATATATATATATGAATAGCCATGAAACATTTTTTAATATATGTAAAAAAATTTAATTCATAAATTCTATTCCTGTATGTACATTATCACAAACATCGAATATTAAAATGTTCCACTTGGTTTTTAAAACGAAAGAACAGTTATGAAGCATTATAATGTTCAATAAGTCAATGTAGTGGCCAATGCATACAATCTTTACAAAATAAATTTTTATAACTTATTTTTTTATTTAAAAAGGAACCAAATATGGTTCATTGTAAAAACTGTTACTTATCTTAAACGCTCCATCCAAAAAATATGTATGTGAAATACATTATCATAGTTTATTTTAACTTTGTAAATAAGATTTATATTACAGAACCTAATCCAATGCAAATTACCAATTACATTTATTACTTTAAATTGTCCAAAACATTAAATGAAGGTACAAAATTACTTTTGCAAAAAAAGTAAAAACATCCGTGTATTAATTGCTAGAGATGCAAGTTCAGGATCTGCAATTTCTCATGTAATCCGCGTAATGCTACTGTTTAGTCGGTTATTAAAGTCCTCAGCATGATCCGCATCCAAAATCAAGCTCGTCACGTAATGGAATCTTCTTCGCGCCGTTGCATAAGCAATCAAATTCCGTGTCAAAGCGAAAACATTTGCACTATCAAACCAAAAGGAAAATAATCCTTTCATTGTTTGCTTATTACGCTATATATATATTTACACTGTACTTATATCTCGTGCTATTAGACAAGGGCACAATTAGCAAGCGCAAGGTACTTGTTACAAATGCATGATGACTCGCGATCAGTAATTATTCATGTCATTGAATTTTTCGATCAATGCGAGATAGGTACATTTTAGGAAATTATTAATTGATTAAGAACACTTTAGAATTGACATAACTATTTGAATAAAAATGACTGATATAGTTAAAAACTATTCTAAAGTAATAGTCCGTTAAAAAGAATTAAATTCAATCTTATAAGCATTCAAAATTTTAAAGTAAACAAATAAAAAATTGGCTTTACCCTTGTTTTGGCCACTTATTTTTAGGTTCTACTGCTGGAAAGTTTGACAAAGTGGAAATCTCAGGTTGTGACTTAGCGGCGCCTTCGTGCGAATTGAAAAAGGGCACCGATGCGTCCATCGGACTACATTTTACTCCAAGTAAGTCGAGCTGAAATTAGAATCAATGCTTTACGCAAGCTATGAAATTTTTTAACAAAATGAAGAAGATTAATGATTTGTTGTATAGGCAAGTCTTCCACTAGAGTAACAGCCGTGGTCCACGGAATCATCGAAGACCTCGACGTGCCCTTCCCCATTCCGAACGCGGAAGCTTGCTTCGACAACCATTCCGGTGTCACTTGTCCGTTGCCCGCTGACGCTGGTACAAGCTATCACGCGACTCTTCCCGTTCTTGCCAAATACCCTACGGTAATTTGCTACCAACAGTTTTTTTACAATATAAGTACAATATTTATTAGGCAAACATATTGACTAATGGTTAACAAATGCATTTAAAACAGATCTCAGTATTTACAATTAATGTCTTGTTATTTTACAGGTATCGGTCACCGTTAAATGGGAATTAAAGGACGAGAAAGGTGACAACATTGTCTGTGTTGAGATTCCCGTTTCTATCAAGTGATCACTAAATTAATGAAATGTATATATCGATTATAAATTGATTAAAAATGACACGTTTTAAAATCTAGCGATGTGTGTTGAGTAATAAAGGTATTAAAAATCAATTTTAAAGTTGCAAAATATGGTTTGTATTTTTTTACAAGTGAAGTAACAATTACTAAAAATATCATGTAAATTCTTAAGTAATAAATATCGTTATAAAAGTATCTAATAAAGAGTATTATCGTTCTTGTGAGATTTTATAAGCAAATTAGTTTTTTTTTTTTTTTTTATATATATATATAAACGTGATATTGCAATGCAAGTATACATTATTAGATTATTTTTTTCTATCTTTACTTTTCGAGAACAATAACTTAAGAGAATATAGAATGTTTTTATATATTCTGTAGTTCGTTCTTTTGGAAAATTTACAAGCTAGTTTTCTTGTAACTGCAGAAAATAACGTCGTATTAATTAAAAATTAATTAAAATGTGTTTACAATTGAAGACACTTATTCTCTATCAAAGCACTTCATTTTATGTTTAATTTTGTCAGCACAGGAATTTGATTCAGTTAAAAACCATTTTCAAATCTGCAAAACTTAAACTAGTATTACTGTATTAAACTAGTAAATACTGGAAATAAACGATAATTTCATAATCTTTGGAAATCAAAAGATTAAGTTTCGGACGTTATCACACGCTAAGCTTTTTTTAATCCCTCTACATATTACGGTTTTATGCATCACAATATTACCTCGGGTCGAGCTTCGAGTAATAATCGAGATACTTTGAATCTTTTATTGTATAATACTAAACCAATCATCACAGGAAAGTTTAAAACCTTTTAAATTGAAGATTAATAGTTTAATTTTCATTTAAGAGGCTGTGAAACTTTTTCTTACAAGTGGTCTTAAAATTACATTTAATGATTTTATTTACTCCAAAGCTGCGAAAGCTTCACTTTTTACGTGAGTCAGCTTTTTGTAAATACTAATTTTACTAAAACAAAAATGCCTTTTCTTACAATAAATTTACTGGTCTAATTTTTCTTTCTGAAAAATTTGATTTGACTAATATTAAATGTTTTCATATAAACTACAATTACTGAAACTAAAAACGTAGCAGAGTCCAAAAAAAATGTATCATCGTGATGCATTGTTACTAATATTTAAAACTATACAAAACACATTATCAATAGTTAGCGCTAATTTAAAAACGCTGTATCTCAAATGAATTTAAGTCTAAATTTTTTTGCATTTAGATAAGTTGATATCTTTGGCACTTAATGGTATTATCAACTATCCATAGCATCTTGCCTATCGTCGATATTTTCATTATCTATCATATAAAAAGTTCTCTTAAATTTCAGATTCGTTGAATTTTGTTGTATACTTTTTGAACATTTTTGGGCCTGGTAAATAGGTTCATACTCTTGTAATTGCGCTATGAAACCATCATTTGGACTTATGCAAAACCTTCTTTGTTGTACAATTGTGTATGCTTGTCTGCAAAATTTCAAATAATCAATTCAATAAACCAAACAATGAATTTATATAAATATAATATAATTATAAACTGATTATCTTTTCTAAAATCAAAATGAAAATAAATACTAACTGTTGAGTTAATCCATAGGTTTCCATTAAATATGCAAGGACTAAAGCTGCAGATCTTGAAATACCTGCATTTCCATGAACTAAGACTTGACCTCCAGAGTTCAAACCTTCATCAATAAACATTTTCACTTTTTTAAAGTGTTGTATAATGTTCTCTGTAGCGGAATCGGCAATATCCAGGACCAAATACCTAAATCAGATTATAAATTGATTAATGATGAAAGACGCAAAATTTACTAACTACAATTTATTGTTTACATACTTAAATTTGTCTGGAAAATTTGGTTTTATGAAATAAGATTCTATATTTTGACGTACACAAACAATATGAGTAATACCGCACTCTAACAAGGTTTGTAATTTAGATCTACTAGCAGCACTGTATGGTCCTAAAAATAATCCTCGAATAACCTCCTACGTAATAATAAAGAAAGTTTAAAAAATTAAATTATTTTATCAAAATAAATGTTTCAACTATGCAACATTTGTAATACCTGCATATTTCTTCGCATTGTATAAACCCATTCTTTTGGACTCTCCAAATGTGAAGCAATTCTTGGATATTCTGTAGAACCATCATCATTAGCATTGTCCTGTGAAATATAAAAATTCTATATTAGAAAGAAATAAACATGAACAAATTTTTAGAAATTAGTGACATTATTTATTAAGAAAAATTTTCAAAATACAAATACAGTTGACTTTGTAAATTTATATATAATTCTAACAAATAACTATAGTCATCAGAATATCTCAAAGCTATTACCAATGACCTATAATTCAAAATTTAACTAAATCAGGTATGATTGTATACTTTAAAACAAAATCTACAATAATTTTTGTTGAATTCCCAATTTTGTATGTCAAAAAAACGTTTCAACATAAATAAAATGTATTCTACTCTTTGTAGTTTATGCATGCAAATTCATCATCAATATTTAGAACCCTTCTAAAATCCATAACGCAAATATGCGTCATCCACATTTAACGGGGTTAAGCTGTCGAGCGACTAAATGAACATTTAATTAAATCAAAAGTTGACAAGCTTAAACAGCAAATTATCAATGAAAAACCTTAAATGAGAAAAAAACCATCGAATGACACTCTTCGGGAAGAGGAACAAAACATTGCAGCGACCTAACCTGTAAGAGCGCCTGCAGCGAAAATCTTTACTTTCACGAGATAGGTACTTGACACTCACCTCGTCTTGGAGGCCTCCGTTATTCTGTACAGATAACATACTGGAAATTTTTGTCACCACCAAGACGCGCGTCGACGCCTAATTAATTTATTGCCTCGGACTAATGTCGGAGGAGAGCCTCCAAAAAATGTTGCTTTTTAATTATTGCAGAGACGCGATTTGTTTATGACGTTACGTCGTTTAGCCATTTCGTGTTTCTCTTTGTTTTTGTTCGCCAACGTGTTCATCCTGTCTTCCGGACCCAGTGTTGCCACAACACTGCCAACATTGTGTAGGTATGCGCATTACCTATATATTCATTTCATCTCTGCGCGATGGTATTGCACGTCCCGGCTAGTGCGAAAATATACATGTACTGAGGTCTTTGACTCTGGCATATTTCTTTAATTACTTACTATTGTGCTGTATGATGAATGCAATTGGAATGAACTAGATCGGTTTTTAGAGAACATGTTCTTTTAACGCTGAGAGAAAGATAAAAGGTTTTTTTCGTCTACTTTTGCGAGTATTTTAAAAAATTATATACAATTAAAATTATTGTTCGAGGCTTATAATTTTATTTAACTGCTCATTATAATTACCTATAGCAAAGCATTTTATTATTGATTGAAATGAGTTTTCAAATAAATTTAAAGCATTAAAAATTATATTTATTGATTATAAGACTGTATAATTATTTAATTTTATAAAATTATGCTTTAAATATAAAAATTTAATGAATTTAATGTCAGATATAGAACAAATCTAAACGATGAACTGATTTTAAAAAAATGTTATTTTCCCATACAAGTCCATTATTGAGTATTTTTACTATCCACTGATTTTCGCATTTTTAAGTACTATTACTGATCCCTTATCTTCGAGTTTTATAAATAATTCATAGAAAAAGCCATAAAGATTTTCCACATATATGACTTCTCATAAATATTTTCAAAAAAAGGAAGTATATTATGAATTTACAATCTTTGATAACAATCGAGGCTCTTGCTCAAGAAAACTTTCATAAGGTTGAATCGCATTATCATTCGTAATTGAATTAAGACAACAGTTTATCGCTAAGTAGCCGGGAGTAATAAATTATTTCGCAAAACCATACGATGATCGATCGAAGCGTGACGTAGATTGTTATTACGATTTTTATTATCTGTAGAAGGATTTACACGTGATGCAATCTTTTAATTGCCTACTTTGTTGTAAAAATGGAATTATGCCATCCGGTGTGCCAAACAAATCGATTCTCATTTTTCATTTGCAATGATGTTATAATTTGTAATGGGAGGAAAAAATAGTTGTTGTAAAAAGAAATGAGATGTCTCTAAAATACGTAATAAAGTAGTATATTACGTATTCTCCGCTCCTCGTTTCCTCGCTCTGATTTCGAAATTTCGACTGGTAGTCAATGACATTCAAAATTTTAATTTTTTAATAGGGCTTACGAATTAGGTATATTGACGCGTTTAAAATTACGAATGCTGATAAGTAGATTACAGAACCTCTTACACGAAGAACTTAAATAATATTTTATTAGGTTTTAATGTATTTTGTATAAGGTTGCAGGAATTCGAATAAATAGGGAAGTACATAAGCTAAATTAGCTGCCGAATAAATAGGGAAGTACATTAGCTAAATTAGCTGCCAACTCAGGTATGCTTGAAATCGAATTCAGACTTGCCGACAAAATAAAATGATAGAAATTAAGAAATTGTATTAACAATGTTTTTCTAAATACACTTACATACATTTTCCCTGAAATTTTTATCAAAAAATAAATTTATAAAAAAATGTACATCTGAAATTAAAGAACCTATTCCTTATTATTGTAATTTTATTTGTTATTTTATATCAGTTACGTAGCAATTTCAATCGCCGAATTATTAATGTTTATAATAGTTTATTCAAGCCTAAATCTCATTTCTATACTTAGTAACTTATCAGAAATTATTTCCCAAAATTTTCAATATATAGCTTTGCATTAAAATTTGCAAAAAAAATCAATATTTTCCACCAATTGTTCAACGAAAGTACTTTAAAAAAAATATAAAGTTTCGAAAAATGAATTTTATGTCGTCGCACGTAACTTTGACATTGAACTTTTTGTTTCAATATCGAATTTTTAAAAAAAATGTAAGAGAAAAGTAAGCATCTTTTTTTCTATATTGTCTAAGGTCGCTATATCCATGCTCTCACTCGGTGCCAATTAGTAAATGGAAGTGTACAGTATGCGAATTCCCGGGTCTTCCAAATTACGACTC
This sequence comes from Megastigmus dorsalis, assembly GCA_900490025.1. NCBI lineage: Eukaryota > Metazoa > Arthropoda > Insecta > Hymenoptera > Megastigmidae > Megastigmus > Megastigmus dorsalis. The sequence goes on along the minus strand of UELU01072105.1, from coordinate 69,944 downwards.
CATAGCTCTGTCGATCGAGTTACAGTAGGCCTTTGCAAAACGTCTACTTACTTGGGTCTACCGTATAGTCGATAGAAAGTTGAATTTCTCCAAAACGTCTAACAAATACTTATACCGATTAAAATTGAATATCCATAACGACAGGAAATCTTTTGATAGTTTGACTAAATGCGATGGATAATAGTGTCACCTTAAAAAACCTAATCAATTTTAGTAATATATAAGTGCTGGTGCTTACACGAACGTAAGTAACATTGTTCGTGAAGATGACACAATATTATTTAACTATATATATGCTTGTATGTTATTAATTATATATAAATTTGGCACAATCCAATAAATATTGAGTATAAAACTATAATATTTAAGATAAATTATTGCATTTATAAATAAAAGATTATGATAAAATAATTTGATATTAAATTTAGAATACAACAACTTGAAATGATTAGGATGTCTTTAATTTTTTTACCGATTATATTTGCTGAAGCAATAAATTTAGAACGTAACACTACTAAATACAATTGGATCCACATTTTAAAACAGCAATTGTTGCAAAGTAATCTTAGTTTATATGAAATAAAATTTTTGATTGGAAACAACACGGAAACTAATCATGAAAATGGAATTTTTAAAGAATTAATTCAAAGCATACCAAGCACCACACTGAAATTCGATAAATCGTACTATAGTAATAAAAATGTACGATGTTGCGATAATAACATATCTGAAAAATTGTATGTTATTCTTCAACACAAGTGTGTTAATCATATGTTTAACCATATCGTATACATCGTGGACTCAATATCACGATTTCCTTCGAATAATCCAAGACCGAAATGCTTGCTAATTGTTTTCGACGACAATGATGAGTGTGTTTCTCTTTTGAAAACAATACTTCGATATGCTTGGTCAAAAAAATTTCTTGATTTTTCCATTTTGCAAATTAAAGAAAACGAACAAATCACTAATTTGCATTACTTTAATCCATTTTTTCAAGAATACAGCGAAAGGAAATTATCCTTGTACGTCGAGATTTTTCCGAGGAAACTGGGAAATATTAATGGATATCCATTCAATGTGCTTATCTTTCATTTTCCACCAATGATGAAACTCGCAAAAAATCAAGTCAATTATACAAGAGTCAATTATTCATACAATCCTATAATATTATATTCGGCAGAAATATTAAACTTTTCTCTAACCTACACCGTAGGATTAAACGCTGCAGCTGTTTACGGCAATGTAGTAAATATCTCAGCTGAACATTTTCAAGCGAATTCTATCAATGCTCTCGCAATACCATCGGCGGAAAAACTCCCTAATACAGCATATATACCTTTTGAATACGGTATACATTCTTATTTGGCTATCGTACCAATTCTCCCTATATTGAAATTAAAAGCTGGCTTTCATATGTTACTGGTCATACTTTGCATAACTTTGATCATTGTATGTATTACTTATGCACTCCAGTTATTAAAAGTCATAAGTCAAGCGATAAGAATTTCGCATGTCGTTCAAATCACTTTTGGAGTATCCGTTTCCGCAAAGCCGAATAAGCTCAACGACAAAATATATCTCTTGAGCGTTGCGACCGTGTCTCTAATGTTTACCGCGGACGTTTTTTCCAACGTTGTAAATAATGCCGTACTCTTCGATGAGATCAAGTTTGATACTTTCAAAGAACTCGACGAATCGAATTTACAACCGTACGTAAATAGAGCTATATTCAAGTCAATTTTCCGTGATGCTTTCGATGAACACTTTCGTAATATAAAAGATAAAAGTGTCCGAATAGATGACACGATCGAGTGCACAGAAAAATTAAGGGCGGAGAAAAATTGCATGTGCTTGACACATGCCGTGTATGCTATAGTCACTACGGACCAAGAGGAATATGTAGCGGAGATGAAAATTGCGAAGCCTGTGTTTGCGTTTAAACAAGGGACGCAGTTGTTTGAACAAGGATCGCCTTATAAGGACAAATTCCTTGAAATTTATCGAAGGATATACGAGTCTGGACTTTTTCAACGTTCCGATGAGCTGCGAAAGTTTTATACTATTCCGGTGGTTAAACAGCGCAATCGAGTCATGCCGAGTAAACTAATAATAAATCTGCTTGTACTACTTGTTGCTGGGTATACTTTGTCTATCGTTATTTTTTCAACTGAATTGTTGCAAAAGCACTTGAGAAATTACAAAAACAAATTGTAAAAGTTTGTTTTTCATTTTATCGAATAGTTATTTATAAATCATGTTATTAAATAAGTATATGAGATGCAAAATTTACACATTATATTTAATGAACATATTATAATAATTGGGTCGACTAGTGCCGATGAACAAAAAGTAATGTAAGTACTGTGTATTTCTAAGAACAACACAAGCAATGAAAATCATCATTATTTATCAACATTATTAGATGTTTTATAAGTATATATGAATATAATAATACTGAAAGCAGATTAATTTTTGCAGATAATAAATTACATATATGTATAAGTGTAAAAGTACAAGTTATCTTACTCTACCTTCGGTATATAACAAAAAATAACCTTCGTACAAGTTGGCAGCATAGAGAAAGTATATCAGCTATCACAATCCTTAAAAAGACGACAGAGTCAGTTATAGTGGAGATTATTATTAATTAACACTGAAAGTCAGTGAATGATATATTATCTATCATATGTCATATTGTTTCCTCATCCTCCAAAGGATGCTTTAAGAGTACTTGCGAGACTTGAATGTTCATCGCCGTAACAAGAAAATATAGTGGAGGTACAATAATGAAAGTACGTACATACTACTTACCGTATGCGTTTTTTTAGAAAACATATAAAACAATTAATAATGTTAAAAATCAATTGATAATAGCTTTTGTTCTTTTATAGATTATATTGGATGAAGATTTTAAATCACCACTGCTATATTTTTAAGCAATGAGTGCAAAATCTATCAGTAGAATTGAATGTTTCATATAATTCAAGTAATGATATAGTTTACAACACTATAGTAAACGTTTATATGATGTATTGTATGTAATAGTTGCAGTACAAATGATGTGCATTATGCGTGTGTAAAATATTTTGAATTCGATATCTCGTTATCCTTCAAATAAATTTATAATCAACTTGGCCATACTACTTGTAGTCAGGTATGCTCTTTCTGTAATTATTTTTTTCTAATTCATTACAAGAACATGTACAAATCTATAAATATAAAATGCATGAAAAATTTTTTGGGGTTTGAATAAATTATTATTCCAAACCTAAAATATACAAAATTAGCTCCCGATTAATAATAAGTTACCCGTATTAATTAGATTTAATGCAGTTGTTAGGATGAAAGAAAATAGGATGTTGTCACTTGCCACCGTTACTCCTTCCGGAGTTTCACAGTACCTGAACTTATATATATTATGTACATCATTTTCATAACGCTAAAACATTTTCATATCAATTTTAAAAGAAACAATCTCCTAAAGAAAAATTTAGAATCTCGCAACGCAACTTGGCTCTTATGCGAAAAATCGTGTTAAAAATCATGCAACGTATACCAATCCTAACTAACAAGATACTAGAGAACAGCCAAGCAATTGTCCGCGCACTAAATTCTTATCATCGAGCCACAATAGCATTTAACTGCGTGCCACCCTCGACGCCCCCGAGCTTCGAATTAACAGTCGGAGAAAAAAGAAAAAAAAAAACGATTGCAACGGAACAAAAGGCACTGCAGCAGCAGCCGCCGCCGCCGCCGCCGCCGCGAGTGCATTCGCGAATTTTTCATGGCCATTAGTATAACGATAAAAAGGCGGCGACGGCGGCGAAAAATTAACGGAGCTGCCCCATTACCGCGGATAAACGCCTCAATTACCAGGCGTGGATAGCGGGTACAGGGAAAAATAAAGGAAAACAGGAATATATATATATATATATATGTATCTCGTTCGGTTGAAAAATGAATCAGGCTAATTCATAGTGCGAGCCGATAAATCGCTCTTAGAGCAGCTGCGATCGCAATTATACACACTTTTCGGCCTGAGCGTTATATGTATACATTATATACAGGACACACCGAACGGCCCGGGATACATAAAACCTCATCGACTACTGCACAGCTGAATGTCATTAGCGCTAGTGTGTATATATATATACGTGTACGTACACATAACGGTTCCTTTCTAAAAATAATTGCTGACCCGCCAGGAGTGAGAGTGAGTGAGAGAGTGAGTGAGTGAGAGAGAGAGAGAGAGAGAGACGAAAAATCGCATTTTCACGTAATGATCCGTTTGTTGTTGCGAAATGGGAAAAATGTGCCCAACTGCTGCTGCCGCCACCGCCGCCGCTTTTTTTCACTCTTCTTATTTGCTTCGTTTATTAATGTCCCCGGCGAGTTGGGCAGTGTCTGTATGCGCCGGATGTGTATAGTTTAGAAGCTCGCGGGAGATAATAAGTAAAAGTGCGGGACAGATTTAGCTTTTTTTTTGTTGAGTGTCGAGTGGGTATAATTTTGAAAAAATGTCGCGAGATTTTCGTGAGAAAGCGGTTATGACTCAATCCTGGCCTTTTATTTTGTCGGAGTACATAGTTTTTAGACACTTACAAGCTATGAGGTAGAATGGAGTAGTGAAGCTCAAAAGAGTAATTAGAAAAGACTTTGGTGCTCGTCTCGGTTCCTTTTATAGGCATATACTTAATATTCTGGATGGAAAAGTCTTTTGACTCCCATATTATTAAGATTAATTTTTTCCATCATGTGATGTATATAATATATAATGACAATTTGTATGTAATTAATTTATTATTTTACGAGAATTTTTTTACGAAAAAAATTAATAAATTATAGTTAATTTCGCTCAAGCTGATAAAAATCAATTATTAGTTATATTATATATGATACTTATAATTCTCTTTCAAAACGGTTCAGGTGCTTGACATTGTGATGCAAGACTAAACCACATGTTATCTTTGGACATTTCTAATAACAAGTACAGCAGAAAAAAAATTGTTGTAAATTATATGAATTTCTTCATATATTATAGAGAATATCCTTTGAGGTCCATAAAATTTTATTAATCTTCTTTTACAATATGCCACATTTTTCAAAGATACGCTGGGGAAACAATGTTACATCAGTCCATCATAAATAGCTAATTCATATAAATGTGAAGAAATTTCTCTATTTTCTTCGCGATATAAAATGGGGATTCAATAAACAATTGATTTTGAATATCTTCAGAATCGCCGCGTTTTATTGCTCGCCATTTGTCCGACTTTCTTGACCTTACACCGTACCTGATGTAACCGCGTTGCACTCGAAGCTTTTTTTTCCCCTCCCAAACCGTAACACATTTTATACGGCACTTCTCTTCATTTTATTGGAAACATCAAGCTCTTTGCGATTGCTCAATTTATTACCAATACAAACGAATCGTTTCGTTAAATCAAACGTTCGAACTAATTTATATGCCTCAAATTAATCGTAAAACCAAAGTTTTTGCCTCCTCGCATCGGAATTATCTACCGAAAAAAAAAAAAATCTAAAATTATCGTGGCACCGCGATGTATCATTACTATTGGATATGTCGGTACGGCCGAGACAATAAACCCAATAAATTTTATAGGCTATTAAAAAAATATCATAGTAGCTGTCTAAGGACATTTGCACTGTTCCGCTCGTGCCGCTAACTTTCGTAACTTATGCAACCGCGCACGTGTCAATAAAAAATGGAAGAAAAGCGCGATAAAATAGTAGTGGTTTATTCGCGGTCAGTAAAATTGCCTCTCCACGGCGGCTCGAAACTCTCTGTTTTCATTTTCTCAAACCGGGAGAGCGAGAAGTGGCCATGTATCGCCGCTAAACTTTAACGTTTTTCCGACAAATCCTTTTATACCACGTGTAGCCGAAAACTGCCTTGTACCATAAAACTCAAAATATCGGTGCACCCGAAAAATATTACATAAATGGGTTTTTGTTACGAGTATACAAGCTTTTCTTTTTTAAATGTGTGATATATTTATTTAGGTTGAACAGACGCGTTGAGTTTCGAGACGCAATCATGCAAAAGTATAAAATTCTTTTTAGTCGCAATTTCATCTCATCGCATATTTATTTTTGCGTCGCTTATTCTATATCCAGTGAAGAATATATATAAGTACGGATTTTGCATTCCACGAGTGTCGCGTAACACTGAAATTTCCATATTTATACAAATGAAATTCTCCCCAGCTGATGAAAATTGCGCTTGTGACAATAAAAGTGAAATATTTCACCGGAACAATTTCAGAGCCGCGCGAATTATAAATAAAAACTATTATACAAAATTCAAATCTTTCGAGCTGCTCGCGGATATATAAACTGTTCCGATAAAACCGTGTATATCGCAATAGGGCGGAAAAAAATTGTGCAACACCCAATCGATGTTGGGCAATTTTTATATCACAGCTGAGCAATCTTACATCGGCCGGCCCAATACTAAATTCAACAAAATATAATTTTCCTACGTCTAGGGTTCGCGCGCGGGCCCCAAGTGGTCAATTTGTCCAATAACACAATTATATTATTCGGCCGCGGCACCTGCAATTACCTCCAATTAAAAGCAAAACTTAAACATAATACATAATGGAGCCGCGCAGGCTCTCGTCGCAGTTAACGCAAAACATCAAACAAGCGCTTTGGAAAAGAAAAAAAAAAAAGAAAATTAAATATTCTCCACGTCTAGAGCGTATATGCATAATCTCTTATACATTCGTTTCAATAGAACATACAATCCCGACGGATATATATGTATAAGGTTATTTGTACCTGCACGTGATAAAGTCAGGAAGGCCGCAAGTCCGGAACACCGAGATTTTGTGCAGTCTATACACGAAAGAAAGAAACGAATTTCGTATGCGGCATATAGCTGGCAATCTCAACCCTGTCCTGTATATACATGTATACGGCGGACCTATGGGAAATCCGCAGCTCTATACGCTCGCTCGAAAAGAATGCAATTTTGCCGTTTTACGAGGCACGTCCTGCCTTGGCTCACGGCTACGTACATACAATACCATACATATATATATATATATATACCTATATATACACAAGTTGTGCCCTCTCACTCCTCTTTCTTTCTCCTTTCTGCCTATGGCGCGCGCTACTCGCGGACTCCTTTCTTCCGGGAGTTGCAGCGGCTCTTATACGCGCTTCGCTTTCGCAAGGAAAAGTGTGTGTCTGTGTATGCGTATGAGCCCGTGGACGGCTGGCGGGGTTATGATTTAATCGAGGTTATATCTTCGATTCTCGAGCGATAATCGAGGCTTCGCCACTGGCTAATCCGTGATATCTAGATCGATACGATCGGTGTGGAGAAAGGTTTTTCCGATATTGCGAAAAATTATATCCCTGTTGCGTTGATGTTTTTTTTTTCTCTTTTTCTGCGCGCAGTGTTTTTTATGCGATGGCTTCGGGCGATCGCTCATGGTTGTGATGATGGAGCGATTGTCGGGTGTTTTTCAGGAAAATTAGATTAGATTATTCAATTTTCTATAGCTGGATCGCGTGACTCGACGCGCAATTACTGTTATAAATCAATCGTCTTTTTAAATATTTAATTCGCGGTTTCTTGGATCGGTGATAATTGTATACCGATAGATTGCTGTTACTTTAACAAAGTCGTTATCATAAAGATGTCATAATGATTTTGAAAATTACTATGTATATTTGTATGAATTTATTGTTGAATTCGATTAAAAATAATGTTGCCTTTAAAAAAAAACAGTCTCCCAAGTCGCAGAAAAAAAATCGTACTTATGTTGAAAGATCGCTTGGAAATAGTGTCTTGTCACGCTTGTCTGTTTCTACTTGCACGTGTTACTCCGCATAATGCGTACACACCAATGCTTACAATTTCATTGTAGAGAGAATAGGTAATTTACAAATATATTATACATTACAAGAACACGACGCATTCTTTTTCTTTACCATAAAAAAAAATTCACTCGTATGTTTTCGCTCGACCAATTCGAAATATACAAATCAGCAAAATGCACAGGACGATATTCGAAACGATAACGTGTTAAAGGATCATTTTAGCTTTCCAAACACAGGCGCGCGGCCCCCAGACCAGAAGCCAGCGAACCGTCACTCCTAACATATACACGCGGGCGCCAAAGGTGCGAATTAAACGACGATGATTTATCTCGCGCTCGAGGTAGTCGTTTGATCGGTAAATAGCCACAGACACACACACACACACACACACACACACACGACTATCCCCTGTTGATAGTATATAGTTATAAGGGGCAAGTATAGGCGCACGCACAGTAGCGGGTTTTAATATTATCCAGGTCGGCTTTTGATAAGCCGCTCTAATTGATTGGCGCGGACCGCGCCTTCAGCGTAAACAGCGCAATTTTCCGGGAAAATCGTCAGATTTTGCTCCTAGTGCCACCTCTGGACAGATTTATTAGAGTTGAAGGAACGCGGGAGCTGATTTTCTAATGGCCGCAGCAAGTAACGATATTACGGCCTGTATTAAACGATGATTAATGGATCGCTGTGCCGCAGTTTAGGAAGAGATATATCGGTTACAAGGAGATGCGGACCATCGCGGTTGTATAATAATTACTCAACGTAATACGCGTATTAACCAGGGCAGCTATTAGCTCGATTGGCGCTCTTTTTTTTTTTTTTTATATCCGGTCGCGTATATACCAACCGTTTCGTTTTCGTTCATTTCGCAATCTCCGTGGGCCGCGCGCAGTTTTTAATTTATCGCCGAGGAAAACGTAGCTAAATCAACGTAGATTGGAAGAGAATATGACTTTTCGCAAAGGAAATCCCATGATTTTGTTAAAGACGCAACCGGCGCGAACGGCGAAATGAAATCGAAACTTTGCAAATATACTTTCTATTTCCAAGCTTCTCGCGGTCGCTCGTTTTATATATTCTCTAAACTAGAATCGCCCGTGTATACGAGAGTCGCGGCCGTGTTGACAAAAAAAAGAACAGCCAAGTTTTATGACAATCGAGATATTAGATCAATGATCGCCCCGAGCACAATCCTTTCCTCTCTCTCTCTCTCTCTCTCTCTCTCTCGCTACAGATTCGCGGCGCAGATTCCCGACATACGCATATAAATCGGTCTAAACGCGTTCAGAGCATCATCGCCTAGACGACGAAATAGTTCTCCCCTGAACTTCGGTGCAGGTACGAGTCGGGTGAGATTGTGCGCAATCGGCGTGGAATCCGCGGCGGTAACGTCTCCATCGGCACGAGAAACAATGGCGTCACGATTGCGCCGCCGGTGGGCAGCGAGTCGCTTAACGAGGACTCAACAGCCAACAGCTCTCGGTCCGGCTTTGGTCTGCCACAACAGCAGTGGCAGCAGCGCCGGCTCAAAGTCATCGCTCGAGGCACTTGGCACAATAATCCAGTGTGTCTCGCTAAACGTGGACCGGCGCAGGGTCGCTCCAGTTGCTTCGATAACGAGACGTATTCCATCCATCTGCGAAAGAGAGAGAGAGAGAGAGAGAGAGAGAGAGAGAGAGAGAGGGTTTTTATCGCTCTCCTTGCGCCCGTTAGCTCGCACGCGGCGATCTCGTTTCGTCTCTAATTGCCGATCGCTCGCGTGCGGAATATATGCGTGCGGCGCACACACACTTCACATGTATATATATATATATATATATAAACACTACACTTCGCTTTTTAATTACACCAGAAAAACCCGCGAATGATCGAGGAGAGCTCTCGATTTCTCGTCGGCACGCGGAGGATCGGTAAACGCGCGTGCTTTTCGATTGTGCGGTGATTAAAATTCTCTTCGCGGGCGATTTTTTTTTTTTTTTCCTTTCAACGACGTATAAGCGCGCGAAGGTAATGTCTCCTTAATTGCGATCTCTCTCTCTCTCTCTCTCTCTCTTTCTGGGTTCCTCACCGCTGGCGATATCTGAATAATGGCATGGGATACGAGGGACAATTTCAATAATGAGTGGATATTTTGACCGTCGGCGGTTTTGAGGTGGCGCGATGTTTAGGAATGTTGGAGGATTTGCGAATTGGTTCGAGTGCAATTGGTACGAACTCTGAATGCTGTTAAAAGCCGGAGTTGTGAATGACACGCTTTGCTACGAAAATGCGACTGAAAATTGCGCGCGATTTCTTTTGAGATTTATGCAAATTTGGAGTTGCGGAGGCATCGATCGATTGAGAATTTGCGATTGATGCATCTTGTGAGAACGACCAATTTGAGGGGAACTGACGAATGAATGCGTGGGGAGATTAATTTTGAATTGAATATATCAGTTTCTTTTATAGTATCAAGTTATAAAATGAAAATGTAAACAGTTATTATACAAATGTATTACATTTGTATTTAGCAATCATTGAATAATGCGGGGCACTTTTACACAATCCAACAAAAGAGAATCGCCGATGACTATCCGAAAACATCGAGTAAATTAAATTTAACATTCCTTATAACCACAACGTAACGCCCTAATAAAACCGGCATCGTATACATTTTCAAATCAATCATGGCGTGCAAAAAAACCCGAGTAATTAAGAAAAAGCTACATTAAAAAAAAAGTATATAGGTATCGAGCATAAATCGCGTATACACGACGCAACTGCGCGAGTGTACTTATATTATCCGAACTTCCCGAGTTATTAGAATAAACGTTCCGGCATAAAGCGAGTCCGCGGCTCATCATCCCCATTATACACACACTGCCGATGTTCGAATAATTATTTATTATTTAATCGACTTTCTAGATGCATCGTTACGGAAGCGCGCGCGGCATGCATACAATCCGCTATCTGAGCGCGCATCGCTTTTCTACAAGACCGACCAAATCTAAATTAAGGAGTTTCGCAAAATAATAGACGTAATATCGAATTTGCGGAGATGGCACAATTAGATATAAGGAAAAAAGATAGATATGACCTATAGTAAGTTTAATGAATGGCTGTTGCCATTAGTTGGCGGAATTTATATACGTTGGATAAAGGGAACGCGCAATTTCTCTGTTTGCCGTGTACACGTCTAGGTGATGACCAGACAAATGTAGTATATAACGCGATGGCTTACGATAGACTAACGGATCGATATAGAAGCGTAAAGGTTAATTTTAGTTTCGACTGGGAATCTAGAACTATTTTTTTGTCACACTGCTAGACCTAAAAAATAACGTACGAGTCTTCTTTTCGATCGAATCGTTCTTTACGGCTTTTGCAATTAAATATAACGCTTAACTAAAGGAATTAGGACGCATTACACACGGCTAATATATATTACAAGTACAGAAAACAATAATTTTTAACGATCGCGCATGGCATTATGAAGCATGAAAGAAAACGAGTAGCTCGAGTGATTTCTAGGGTCGCTCCAATTAGAGCCAAGATATCTCGCTGTATTTAAGTGAAAATTCGACTATAAAGAAAAACCGCGCTGGCGCAGAACTCGGCATATTAATTGCGATCCCATTGTTCGCCCCGACATAAATCCCCGTTCCATAATCAAATTAGTCTATAATTTATATATCGGCTATCGAGGCTCGCGCGCACGTTAAAGCTCTCGGCCGATTATACTTCATAAAACTGTATATAAGCATAGGGAGCCGCGCGGCGGTTTAGCGCAAAATCGTTCACCAAAATGAAAATCATAAATTATCCGGCTAATTGATTTTTATCGCCGCTATTATCGGCCCCGGCCGTCGCGGGAGTTGGCGGAAAAATCGCTGTATACGAATAACGACAGATATTGCATGGACGCTCGTAAAAGGTGGTGAGACAGCTGGCTAAGGAAAAATCCGCGCTTTAGCTGCTGGAGAGCCTTTAAATACCTTATAAACCAGCGATCTTAAATATATTAACCGCGCAATTTTCGATTATTACTATATATTACACTGCGGCTGGTAAAAATCGATCTTCAGTTGAACGAATTACGATCTATGCAAATATATATACGCGCGCGCCTCGACTGTAGATAATGATTTCACTCCCGCGGGAGGAGAGAGAGAAAGTTACGTGTATTCACGTATTTTACATAAGGCAAATGCGTATATAGCAGCTGCTGATGCGGACGAGGCGGAAGCTATTGGCCGAGATTGAATTGTAATTTCTGCAGCCGACGTCGGCGCAGTTTCTTGCGTTATATTTCCCCCCGGTGAACGAATTTAATGAAACGCGCCCCTCTCACTCTCTCTCTCTCTCTATCTCTATCTCTGTGTGCGTGTGTGTGTCCTTCCTTGTGGTACTGCGTAGACCTGGGAAGCTGGGCATTGAAGGAAGGAAATTATGATTGGTGATTAATTTCAACGGTGAATTCGTGTAATTATTGTGATTTTATGGATAAAGTTGTGCTTATAGTTGTTATTTGGGGAAGTGCCCGGAAGCTACTGATATAAATTGAATATTGTACGAATCTAATTGTAGGAATCTCACGGTAATAAGGAATCGTAATCTTATTTACAACTTAAATGTATTTAAGATATATAGGGTAAATAAATATTTAATCGATGCACACATATAATGTTACAGTTTTAACGGTAATATACCATCCTTAATTTTAATTTAGATCGAATAAAGTATTTCCGATACTATAAGGAATGGGCATCAGGAAGCTTGTATAATTTCTATAGCAGATTTCACGCGCATACATTAAAATTGCATTGATTACATTAAGATTTTTCCATTGGCATTCAATGCATTCTCGTAGCAATTCCTTCCTTAATATAAGCCTATCGCCTATCATTGTATATATTTATTCATCGTTTCTCGAAGACAGCGTTATTAATTGCCCGCCAGATCTTGATAACACGCTGTAGTTAAACATTACCGATGTTACAAGTAATTATAAATATTCAGCAATAAGATTCGTTCTATAATCTTCGATTATACACTATCGTTTCTTTTAATCGTTTACCATTTGATTATATTGCGTTTAGCCGACACGATAAAGCAAATAAAATGCGATTCGATTACAATATGAGTCAGTTCGACCCATATACGTCAATTTTTAAGCAAACGCTCGTTCCGCCATTGCTCGGCCAACCTCTCGTTCCCCAGTGTACACCATTTGCAATGAATTATATTGAATGCATATTAGCGGCAGAATTGCGCAAGAGCCACGAAATGTTTCCCCTATATACGCGCGCATTTTTCCGTATACACTCATTAAGGTAGAGCAGCGCGAACTCGAGCCGCAGCAGCTTTCTTTTTACCCTATATATATCAGCTTCAAATCGAAAGTATATGGCCTAATGATCCACCTATATCCTACCCGACGGTTTCTTCTTTTCGCGGTACATTAATTCGAACATCGCGTTATACATATAGTTAAGTACATATAGGGAGCAACAAAAAAAAAGGAGAATTACGCCACTCGAGGTACAATTAAAGAGAATGAGAATAAGTCTGGATTCTTTGTTTTTTTTTTCTTTCTTTTGTGCAACGATTGTAACACACTGTCTTGGTTATGGCGCGCGCGCGATGTGCAATTTGATTTTTCCTTCTTAAATTATTAAACGCTTTTATACTCTCGGGTAAAGTAGGACTCGATAAAAATCGCGCGGTGTTTTATGCAACCTTTGGTGGATCTACTCCCGGCGAGTTCTGTTTTCTCGACTTGTTGCGTGCAAGGGTTTTCTTTTTGCCGATGTGTTTTGCAAAGTACATCGAGATACATTCGAAGGCACGCGCTGAAAAGCTTAAAAAACAATCTTGAGTGCATACTCTTAGAATTTAGAATTGCAAATAAATTATATAGAGTCGAATTCTGCTACGTGAAAAATAAGCTGATCTTTCGTCAATTATAATTGAATTCTAGTAGCAGGAAAATCTCGAGAGATGGTAGATTTTCACACCGCATTAGCTCGAAGGAAATTGTTCCACCTACACATAATATTCGAAGGAATGGTCAGAAATTCACGCGAGGAATAATTACACATATAAATACAAACGAATGGACTTCCTCCTCGAGCCGCAATTACTGCAATTACGACGCGCGAATCTGTCGTATAAATAAAAAGGGCAGCGGCCTGCGCAAAGTATATATACTTGAGATTCCGATCACAGTATCGTAATTTATAGCAATTATTCAAATCGATATCTATATGTATACGCGCGGTTACTTTCTTGCTTATCCGCGTGATGCACTGCAACTGGATATATATATATATTTCTGCAAAAGCGGCGCCGGCACCGAGCACACATAAAACGCACGAGCTCGTTTATGCGGACTTTTACGTTCGAAAAATTCGCAAATCACATTTATTACCACCCAAGCTTCGAGCCTCTCGCCATTAGGTAATGGAAAAAGTTGATCCCGCACCGCCGAATTGACGAATGCGCTCTTTTCGACGATTTTAATTCTTTTTTCTTTCTCTCTCTCTCTCTCTCTCGCTCTCTATCTCTTTTGCTTCCTCGTAGTATTGCACCTGATATTGGGAATTGCGCAACTCGAGTGCAGTGCCGAATAGGTAATATTTGCATAAAAATCGGGAAAGGGGCTTGTCATAACATTGCATAGCTTTCTTGCGTTCGACATTCGAAATGAGTGTTTTGGAGTTTACGATGAAATGTATCGAGAACCTGAGGATTTGACGCGGGCGTGATTCGATCTTCTCTTTGATTCGGATACTTGTTAGTTGCAACGGATACAATTGAAATGGTTTTGTATTTATATACAGGACAAGAAATATTATGCATATGCCGGAGTACTTTCACAAATCACACTTAATTTTAGGTTAGGCCATTTATATAGTGTTATGTAATGGGGTTATTGGTAAAAAGTGGGGGTTACGTTCGAATTCGCACCTTTCGAGTATTGAATAATATTATAATAAGAATAGAATAATTTACTACACTTTCAGATTTAAAATAAATAAAGGTAAGAATAATTAATTAGACTGCACAAACTGTTAGTAGTGATACCCTTACTGTCCCTTATGTCTCTTATACAAGAAACGTGAACTTCATTTTTAAATTCTTATTATATACATTTCCTTTCAACTGCGTAACATTTTTCTTCCATAAATCAAAAGAATTTGCATAAAAAATGAATATTCGCAGAGTCGGTTGAAAAATTTTACAGATCTTTCACACGCTATTCTGGAATTTGCAATTAACTGCATATTTTCTATTGAAAATTCGATGCGATTTATGAAATACTTTACGAGCTTATCCATTGTCCTTGATTTTGATTCCTTATCTTTAATTTTCACTATGCTTTCTTAGAATTTTAAACCCTAATAGAATCTCTTGTAAGAAAAGAGAAAAAAATTAAATAATCGAATTCACCTCCCATTTCAATATTACCTAAAATAGAAAGAAAGTCTATCACAACTTTTCTTTGAACTTTAAATTAGTATAGAAATAGCATAAGTGTGAAATTTTACATAAAAATCTTATTTCAAAACTGTCTAAGCGACACTTGAATGAAAACAGAAAAACAAAAAGATCTTTGATATATAATCTTGCAAGGAAGAATTAATTTCCACCAATGAAGAAAAAAAAGTGTTCGGGAGGTATCACTATTTTACCTTAAAAATATTCAAATTTCCATGTTGAGCTAGGCTCGTTTTCCACCAAGTCAACGATATAATCCAATCCAATCACCCAATCACCGAATTGCACAAAAACCATGCAGCGGCGAAATAGACACGTTTAATTAAATTAAATGCTTACGGACACCTGCACGAGCATCGAAAAGCGAGCGATAACGACACGCCTATATAGAGAAGAGGAAAAACTGTTGGAGGAATCGCTGCCGGCGCATATCGCATAACATACGCCGCGCAGCAAATTCTTACCGCACCCGGGAGCATATATTATTCCGCTCAAATTATATACGCGTGAAGATGTATCGTATTATTAAACAAATTAAAAACGACTTTTTTTTCACGACTTTCTCTGCACAGGCTCCGCTACAAATTGCTCCGCACCATTTCTTGTTGTTTATTATGCCGCTTACGCACGGCAAGTAATCGCGTTCACCTCGAGCCACCTATAAAGAGAATATATTTGACGTTATAAACCCTTCCGATTAGTCGCGCGAGTCGATATTTTATGCGGAATAATATTTGTCGCTCGAGAGAAAGTTGTAGCAATGACCCGAAAACTGTTTGGGTATAGGAGTAAAAGTAGTCTGGTACCATTGGGTGGGTGGTTGGGTTATCGGTTATATAGGAAATATAAGAGTTGTTTTCGTCAATTATGCAATTGTGCATTTTAATCGATAATGAGTTTTCTTAGAGCGATGCGGATCTAATTCAAATGTGTACGTCGGTAATGTAACGTGATACAAAACAACGGCACATCGATTGCGTTTCAATCAAAGCGTAAAAACGAAAAGTAATAAATAATCATCTTATGAATTTCCCATTAAAATGCACATACGAAGTAGCGCAGCTTTACGGCGTATCATTTGGTAGTCAATCAGCAAAGATCAAGTGCAGCTGCAAATAACATGTACGTTTTTTATTATTTTTTTTTAAATATCCTTAAAGTAAACATCAGATGTGAATCATTACTATTTTTCAAACTTACAAAGTTCGCGCGTAAGTAAGAAAGCGATGATTTACGCCGTCATTAAACATTGATTCCGCATAAAATGCCGCCGCGCTTAGAATAAACATTCGCGCTCCTCGCGCTGTCGATGTAAACCGATATCCCGAACTGCTGTGTAGGTATAAGAAGAACGATTTCAGTCCGAGGACAAACAAAAGAAAAAATCTAAACTATTATTATCAGAACTACTATTAATCTTCGAGTGTAAACTAAGCTATTATCCTGTGCATAATCAGTTCAGAACTAAATGTAGGATGACAATGGTAATGGCAAAGACACGAATCTACACTTGCTTTTATAAACGTAGAAGTGTGAGAAGGGCAACTTTCAAATGAAAGCGGAGAAACAGAAAAGTATTACCTTCGATAAGATATTCGATCTCTATGAGCGAAAGAAGAATAAAAATTGCTTACCGATTTCGAGGGAGCACAAATAGCCTCCGGACCCATCGCATCCACTCTCGGAACAACGCAACATTTTACACAAACTCAAAAGAACTCGGACACACACCCGTACACACACAGGCATAATGCACATTGAGTAAACATATTTCGTTGCAGATTATTATCGATGCAAATGGTCTACTCCGCGCACACGGTTACCTTTTACGAGTCGATGATTTAATGAGGAGTAAAAATGTCATCGTAAAGATACGTATACACAACCTATATCCCTTCTCCTCTCATCCCCTATACATATATAATATACATATATATACCGCACAAGAAAAACGAGCGTTGGATAATTTTTATAACCGACTGAAACAGGCGCTCGGCATTGTTGCGGCAAATCTATTCGCTTTTGTGAATCATTGTGGGAAAAACGAGGCGCGAGAGAAAGAAAAAGAAAATAATACACGGATTGCAATATATGTTGCTCACATATTAAGGATTCCTCATTTCACATGTTCGTTAGACGCGTTTATAATTCGTCCGCGACGCGCGTTTACGCGTTATATTGTTGCCGAGGCTGCATAATTGTTCTCTCTTATGTTTGAAACATTAATTTCGCTACAGCCGTATCTTCGCGTCTCGATCCGCGGACTTTTCTTTTTACTCGAGGCGGCGTTTCCTTTCGGCACCACAATCTTCCAGTACAGATAAACGTACCGCACACTCTTCTATAATCTATTCTCACTGATACAACCACTGCGTATTGAAATACTTCCATTATCAATCGCAACGCGGCTACTCCCAAGACGATCACGCAGACTAATTAACGAGTTTGTTATAAAAGTTGCTGTTCGCTGTCTTTTTTTTTTGAAATAGGGGAGTAGAGTACGATCTCCTGAGTCAACCTTTAGCTTGGCTATGGCTTGGCGAGGTTGAGTCGAACAAATAATAAAAGCAAAATTTCTAGGATGCCTGTCGATATTACATGCGGAGTGATGGTTGATTCGGTGAAGTACCAATTCCTCGTGTATGTATTTATTGATAATGCATAAGATAACTCACAAAAGGTAGTCGCAATATGCCGCAATGTGCAATATTTTTATAAGTTTTATGATGAAATAAGATTTTGTCGTCAAATTATAAACTAAATTACATCTTAGAAATAATTAAATCTTTATTTTTTTATTTTACTGCAATGCGATTCCACGCGATTTTATAATATACTTTATGATAGTAAATCCCAAAATTGGAGTAGATAGAAAAATATGGTAATCTTAAATCATTTTTATAAAGATCCTTTTACGGTAATAAATTTACATTGTAACAGTAAAGAGAAGAATCGTCATTGGTAAATAATAAATATAATACGCGTCTAATGGGCCGTATATAAGATCTACCCAAGCATAGCGAACACGAAAAAAGTCAGGATCGATCTCAGAATCTCGTCAGATAACTCGCGCCCAACTTGTCACAACAATACAAAGCCCATTACAAAATATTTGTATCCGACCGTATTGAGCATATTTTCTCCAATTCTAAAACTTCAAGCCCATCGCGCCGCTCCTTCCCTATTGCGAGAGGTTCTTAAGTAATATCCATTTGCCCTCTATTTCAATATTCACTGCGTAATAAAGCGGTAAGAAAAAAAAGTGCATTTAGGCTTTCGGTTCGTTGCGGTGCGTTGTACCTTTTACGTGTGATTCTCTCTCTCTCTCTCTCTCTCCCTCTCTCTCTCACACACACACACTCTGTGTACTTTGTGTTTTCTTGCGAAGCTGCATGACTATAAACGATATAATAACTCCGCCTTTAACGAGACGGAAAAAATCAAGAGTATATACCGATATTCTTTGTTCTTTTCGTTGTAATTATCTGATTATCTGATTAACTTTATTATTAAGTTTATACCGATCTTTTTAAAGCTTCGCCTGTAAAGGTTCTCTCTCGTATTTACTCTCAGACAAATGAAGTACCTAAGACACAAAGCTTTAAAGAGTTTTTATATTTTTTAGAGAAACAGCCTCATTTCTTTCAAGATATATATTATAGTAAAACATTTCCCAGCTACCTGTTTATCTAATGCGAAATTGTTTAATTGTTAAAAAGTCACACTTATCGTATACATCGTTTCTAACAAAAAAAAAAAAAGAAAGCAAAAACTCTTTCCCATAATACACCGAAAACTGAGAAGCAATCCTTTCCCTTACAAAGTCTGCGTGACTCTTGAAACAATCCAGGGTCCATAAGCGGAAGAAAATGTAAATAATTTTATAACGAAAGGGCATGAGGCAGAAAAAGTCGAATAGGCCGCGCGCGACCGCGGTACAACTCATAAAACGGCTCGTGCTTCGCATCGTGCCCGCCGTTGCAGGTTTATACACAGAGAGGAGAGCAGCAGCAGCAGCAGCAGCAGCAAGAATAAAAAAAGGAACAAGCACGCGGCAGCAATAATTAACGAGGCTTTAAGTAGCAGAGAGGAGTGAGGGGCGACGGGAAAAGACTAGGAAAACTTTATGCTCCGGTGCATGAACGATCGGCTCCGCGTGCACTTCGCCTGCATATACTTAAAATTATAAAGTTACAGACTCGCGGTTATGGAATACCCCGGCCCGTACACAGAGAATTTCTGTAAAATAAAGTTATTGCGCGTCGAATTGGGAAATCTTCGGCCGGCTTACGTACATTCGATGCTTTTTTTTTTCTCCTTCCGTATATCGGGGAAAATTTTGAGCGAGTTTTTTTTTTGCTTTTCTTTCTGTCGGTTGTCGGCGCGCGAGAGAACTGGTTATCTTGAATTTTAATGTCCCTTAACGTTGCTAAATGGGCAAAATCGGCGCGTTTCGTTGCGACAGTTCGAATGTCTCTCGATGTTTTTAATGAAGCTTTTTAGAAATGTGTGCGTAACGAGAGAGAGAGAGAGAGACGGGGGAGATCGAGGAAATTATTATCGGCCCGCGGATAACTTGTCATTCGCGCGGTTCGAATGGAGAAATTTAGAGGAGGGAGCTGCGACGCCGTGGCTGATTTGTGGTTAATTTCTTTGCAGAAAAGTATGCGTATGGTTATTAGAACGGCACGCGATATGTACTTTTCCTCTCCGCCGAGTGATCGTATAAATATCCTACATATGTGTATATCGGCGACTGATTTAGGCGTGTATGCATAACGCCGATAGGACGGTGATTAATTTATGGATAATTCGTAGGTGGTGCGGGGCCGGTATAGAGATTTTTGCGAAACGCATTTGCCGGAGATTGGAAGGTGGAAATGCCTATGTAAATTTTCCCCGAGTTGGGTTAAACATCTTATGGGAGTCCGATTCTAATATGTTGCCGATTGCAGAAATGTTCGCGGCAAAAAATAAGACGTACGTACGCTTTCGCAACGGTTTGCGAGATTGAAAAAAAATCGATTGAAAAATTACGACTCGTTCAATATGGACCTTATGATATACCTATACAACGAAGAGTTCGTCCGAGTCGATCTCTCGTATATCTACATAACTCGAGTTCTTCCTAACAAAGAATCACCCTAAGAGAGAGAATCAGTACAATCACAGCTGAAAAATCCACAAAAAAAAAAAAAAACAAATGAAAAATACCATTAGCTAATCCAGCCGAAGCACCGCAGGTCCACTCCGAATCGAAACGGATCCTCGCAACGAACGAACGAAGGCGCGCCTGAGCCTCGAAAATCATGGTATAGTAGTGGTCACGGTAGCGCGTCGAGCTGAGCATTCGGGGCCAAACGTCGAGCTCGTTGAGCAACTCCCTTGCGGGCTCGTTCGTCGGTACATAGGCAGTGGTAGAGCCGCGCACACCCGCGCTCGGGAGGCTCGCGCATAGGCCAAACCAGTGGAGGTGTGCACACGTTGCACCGCACACGCGAGAGAGCTGCTTAAAGCGATCTCTCGGCAGCGGCGGCGTGACATAACGAGGCGCGCAACCGAAAGCGCGAGCGCGCGGAAAACTGGCATAGCCGCGCGCGCCTCCAGCTATATCGGCCTACTTTCCTGCGCGATTCGTGCCTCCGTCTCGTTCTCGCTCCTCGTCGCCTGCTAGTGCGCACTTTTCGTTTGCAGATAGCGCGTATGGATGTATCATTAGCCGCTATACGGCTTGTAGCGTTGATGGCTATATGCGCAGCGGCGGTGGAGTCGCGCGGAAGCCCCCGGCGGTTGTAATCGTCCTCGTTGATAAGCGGCTACGAGCGGACATATTTTTTTTCTCTGGGATAAGAGTGGCTGCGGAGTATGTAATGGCTGTGGGTCTTTATATCCGAGCGGGCGCGGAATTTTTCACTGCTGAAAATTCTCCGTCTGCGGTGCGTATATACAGTGGCGAACGCTCGCGGCCCCGATAAGCCGCACACTCAATTTTTATACGCTTAATCGTAGGTGCAAAATGTCATTCCATTATATATCTGCGGCATGCTTAATTCAGACTTCGAATGCAGGCGCATTTGCTGCTATTTGGCGCAGTTTACAGCATTCCGACGAATTACCCGCAGCTTTACCGCGAATCGTACTCGATGAATACTCGGCTTTTGCTTTAGAGTGGAAATGTGGATTTATCGAATTTTTACATATAGGGGATGATTAACTTTCTGCAGATCAACTTATGTAAAGTATATTGTAGACTTGCTTTGAATAGTACCGCGCAATATTTACGGCTCTCTGTAAAAAAAAAAAGATCGCAATCTTAAGATACACCCGGAAAAAAATACGGTTCCTTATCCATCGTCTACTGGAGAAATATAGCAAAATTACATAGGATTAGCGAAGCTACATAAATTTAGTCAAAATCCGACTAGGCAGCCATAATCTTACTCTTCCAATCTCAATTTTGTCAAAGGCTAAAAAGCAGAGCGTTATTGCATCACGGTAGAGTTAATTGCAGGGCCACCGCGACTTACTCTTACCTAGGTAAAAGTCCAAAACATCGTAAATCCTATCAAAATACGCGTTTCCTCGGGCCGGACGATTTGCATTTCGCGCGCGGTGCCCCGACGCATGGGCCATTGCGGCAGCAAAAAGTCAACCTCATAGGAAATGCATTTGTAACGACACCGACTACTCGCTACTCGAGCCTTCACCATAGAAAGTATATGCGTGTCGAACCACTTTTATATTATAATACATATATATATATATATATATAGAGAGAGAGAGAGAGATATTACGTCGGCAAGTCGCGAAAATGAGTCCGATAGGATGGAAGTTGAAAAAATAAAGTAGGGAAAATGCGCAAGTGTCGTAAACAGGATTAAGCACATGCGCGAGGATTTTTTTCACGGAACCCATCAAATGCGCAAAACGTAAACGAAAATACCTGTTCTTCCAGTTCATTCGCCTCTCTCGCGCCTTAAAATGCCTCATATATATATCTATCTCCGCCACATTTTTTAGCAATCATTTAGTTTTTTTTTTTTTTTTTTATTTTAAGTTTAAGCGGAAAACAGCGACGTCGCAATTTTCTTAGCGCGATTTTTTGCCGATTTTAGCGCTCGATCACTTACCGCCACGTACGCAGAATTTTAATGACGATCTTTTTTGCACGTGTCCCATCGGGTGACATTGGCTGAGGTGAGATAATTCCTTAGTCTTTTTGTTGCGCTCCTACGGACGACGTTGTATCCGCGAGCTGTTGCTGCTGCTGTTGCCGAAAGTGACAAAATTACGTTCCGACGAATAATTTCATTGGGGGCTATAAATTTTGCGTTTTACGGTGCTGGCAAAAAAAAGTCATTATAACAGCCTCTGCGACACCACTGATCTATAGACACGTATATAATGGGTTTCGTAAGCAGGAATAAAGCAATCGTAATTGCAGTTAAGAGTTCATTTGGTAAGCGAAATATCGCAGTCAAGTTCAATTAAATGTAAAGTGTCGAAGCTGAATAATGTGCGCCTCGATGCAACAATACACTTTTCGATACAAACCTTATAAAACCAATAGCGATCCAATACCGATCGATACACATGACTTGTTTAAATTTGACTTTTGATCAGAATCGGATGACATTTATCTAGCTAGAAAATTAGTCTGGTATACATCAAAAGTCTGAATCCATAATTTTGACCCAAGTTTGACTAAATATATGTCTGGGCCAAATATAGGTAAAGTCTGGGTAAAGTCTGGGCTTATCCATTATGTCAGATCTCAATAAAAAAAGAAGCCTAAATTAATTTTCTCCTTTTGACGAAAATCAAACGGTCGACTCATCCTCGCGCATTTTCTCCTGACCCGACCTCATCCAAAATCTATCAGCTGACCCATTCTCCTAATCCACGCGTATACACGGTAAAAAGTTGCCGCAACGCGGCTAAAAGCCGATTGATAAGAAGAAGTCGGCGCGTCGAGCGATGATTTCGCGAGCAGCTCGGTTATAACGCACTTTTCATATCGAGCGCGTAACAGACCGATTGGGATCTCGGCTGATCCGACTGTTGAGTCGGTGCAGCTCGAAGTGAGAGTGCGCGGTGCAGCAACCGACTCGGAAATAATACGGAGCCGCTCGGCCAGCTTGTCTGGCGCTCGCATCTTTGATGCCATGGGCTCTAACCCGAGCTCTCGAGCGATATAATGGGCCGACCGTTAAACTCTCTCGAGTGTGCGAGCGAGTCGGTGTGACGCGCATGTAAGAGTATAACGTAGATTTGTGTGTAGACCGATGCACACACGGTATATGCTCGATTCTGTAACCACTGCAGTTTTCTACTTTTATATATGTCTTCTTTCTAGCAGGGCTTTCCTTTTGAATGAGACTTTTCTCGCTGTGTATCCTACACTTATTTTGTCATGTTGGATTTTTGTCAAACAAACTTCTTATTAATAAAGATTTATCGGCTGAGAAAATTACTTTTTACGAGCTCTTATATAATATTTGGCTTTTTTCATTTTTACCGCCTGGTGTGTCTTGGAGTCCAAAGGTTTACCTTCGCATATTAGCTTTATGATGTGAAGTAGATAAAAGGAAAATTATATGTAATAGAATTTTCATGGGATGAACTGTAAATTTTCTCTTCTGTTTGTCCGACGCTTAAAATAAGTTGCATCATTGGAAAAATTTGAGAGTTACAAAATATAAATGGTATTATCACGATGTAGTGCGCTACTATGCGACTGTCTTATTAAGCTCGGAAAGTATCTACTTAATGGCATTGCGCACTCCTGCTCTAATAAATATATCAACTCCTTTTACGCTTTTTATCTTCAAAAGTAACTTTTAGTAATGGCAATTTTAAAATTTGCATCAATAATTTGTCTTGCACAACTTTCATAATTAGTTCCTGAAGATATTAAAGTGCGTGAGTTTATTAAGATACGAGGAAGGCAAAAGAATTCATTCGTTGCGATAATGCTAATTACGTCTTTTTCATAATTTGGCTCACAGCTTTTTTAAACTGCATCGATGCACTACCTTAATATAACAGCCAATGCCCATGAGTAGCTCAACTCCATGCAACCGAGGTTAATTATTTGAAACTTTCTAGACTTCATTACTAACAGGCAGAGAATCAAATTATTTAGATTGAAAAAGTAAGAAAACTCATCAGTTTACGTTTACAATGACGTTAATGCGCATATTTGCTATATAACAAAGAAATGAATATCTGTGAATATCGGCAATGATTATCTCGTATCTCCGAGGCTTTGACGATAAAAACTACAGCTTTCAATAGTTTTCAGAAAACATTTTTTTTCGAAAATTAGTGTAACAATTGCATCTCGGTTGTGTGCAAACATTTACTATCGCCAATCTCGGCGTTCGTAAAAGAATTTCATTATACAGCTTAGCAATCCTGGAAACGCGCAAAAAAAACTGAATATATTCTCGTTTTTCAATGAACGGAAAAAAGGTCAAGAATTACTTTTTTTCTTTATGGAAGCGAATAAAATTAAATAGCTCGGCTTCTTCTGAAGATTACAAAAGCTAAAATAAACAAGTTGCTTTTAGTGCTTAATATAATGGCGAGGATCTTTACAAGCTTTGTATTACACCGTGAATGTTTATCTCCGCAGTTTACTCGCCTATTACGTATAGAAAATGGCTTGTGTTACAATTCTGCGCGTTTAGAGTGCAAACGTTACGGATGATTATGCGGCATTTATCAAATAGATGCACTCATTGTTCAAGGCAGGCTTTTAATATTCATTCGGTTGATCCTTCAAGTTTAGAAAGCAACTTTTTATATTTACTTATTTAATAGCTTTGTTTCTACGCGCTTACCTGATTAACACACGCGATTTTCGAAAAACTACACGCACAAGATTGTCGAAAGGCTTGCGAAAAAGTATAATTATACAGTTTCGGGAACTCGGTAGGACGAAAGAAAAAAAAAGGCAGCTCATGCAAATTTCGTTGTAGAGGGTAGTAAAAATTTCCGATATTTTGGTTAAAAGTCACAATCGAAAAATTTAATGCGCTACCATTACTCCTTTTAACACAGAATTTCGCTTCTTACCCAATAGCGACGTACACGCGATTTGTTCCGGCAGAAAAGTTTACAGAAAATTATCGAAATAAATGTATAATCGGATTGGCAGGATAATAAAAAGAAAAAGCCCCGATATAAATCATGTAGATTCTATATCTCGGTTGTATCTCTCTCCTCGTAATCACCGAAAACTCCATTCAAACAAGGCGCACCGAGATAATAACAATTACGATAGATCGACCGCGAGCGCGTTTGCGGACGCGTGTATAGCCCATTGGAAGGTATGAAAAAAAGAAAAAGAACTCCGAGCCTTTGGCGTTATGCACCGCGCGTAGCCGGATTTTTACGATTTCCAGGAAAACTCGCTGACTAACGAAGCAGCCCCGCGGAGCCGATCTTACAAGAGCGAAGAACTGCCAAGTACAGCGGAGAGCCGAAGAAACTACGTGTGAGATACGAAGAAAGAGACAAAGACAGCTGGCCGCAGAGCGAGAGTGTGTAAGAGAGAGAGAGAGAGAGAGAGCAACCAACAAACAGTAGCCGCAGCAGCAGCAGCAGCAGCCAAATAGAGACATTAAAAAAAAACGGCCAGGCTCTTTTTTATTCCGTATACCTCTAATATACGCATGCACACTCACACACACACACACACACACACACACACACAGAGAGACACATAGAGTCGGTATACACATTGCCTCATTTTAACAATAAAGAGTAATTTTAAGGCCGCAATAAATTTTGTACTAGATTTTTTTTGTCCCCCCTTTTATCTCCGTCTCGTTCTCACTGTGGCTCGCAGCCACCGCCGCCGCCGCCGCCGCCGCCGCGGGTTACGCGCGCTCTCGCATTATGCAGCATGCAGATAGTTGCGCAATGTAACGAGCGCTCGGAGAGTGACGGGACAGAACTGCTGCCACTGCCGGTGCTGCCGTTGTCCAGCGTCGTGTCCGGTCTGCATGTGCTCTTCGTTGCAGTTTATCGGAAGCATACATATAGGGTTGGGTTGGGTTTTCGGAAGACGAGAAAACGTCGAAGGAAGACCGAAGATTATCCTTGAACTGAAATAAACTTTTTCTTTTTTCTTCCATTCGGCCAATGCTGCTTCAATGCTGGATCAATGTATAGGATACAGGGCGTAGAGAGAGAGAGAGAGAGAGAGAGAGAGTGAAAATCAGGGGCCTGCGTCCTTAAGCGAACGACGATGGAGACCAACGTCGTCGCCTTGAATCGTTCGCCGCTTATACGTGAGCTTCATCACGATGAAGTAGCGGACGGTGCAAATGTGGATCATCTCGTGTGAAGCAATTATTTCTGAACTGATTTCTCTCTCTCTCTCTCTCTCTCTCTCTCTCTCTCTCGTCTTTTCTTTAGTTGTTGTGCGAATTGGTCTTGGGGGTTATTAGGAAAAGGAAAAAAAAGGTCGTGCGCGCATTAACGGTGTGCTCTGAATGCAGATAACTGCTGGCTATTAACATTGTTCCAACGTGTGCAATCCGTGCAATTTAGACGTTTAGAACAGCTGAAAGAGCCACTTTATTCTTTTCTTTTATTTTTTTTTTATTTTTATTTTTTTTTTTTGATAATTTTTATCGTTGTTACTGAAGGTTACGCTCGATCGCGTTTCTGCATGTGTAAAATTTGTACACGGAGAATGGAAAGATAGATCGATCAAAAGTTGAACTTCGCGAATTTCTTATGGGTAAAGAGCGATTGTTGCCACAGCTTTGCCTTACGTTGAAAAGGAAAAGTGTCCGCGGAAAATTTGTTTGAAAATGCCCTTTAAAGGTTAATAAACCTACATTTCCATTTACCGACTAACCTCGATACTCGATTATGTTAAGTTCTCTCGGAGAAAAAGCACAACGCAATTTACGAATTAGCATTTCTCAAAGATAACATATTTATGGCCTTTCGAGGGGTGCATAGAATAAATCTTTCTAAGAACACGTTACTTTGTACCTCGTTGCTTTATTAAAATGGAGCAAATATTTATTTTAAACCTGATTTATTTACCGAGCCGGTAAATATATTACGCAACTGGAGTTTTTCAAAAAATTTTCTAAATCCGACAATTTCAAACTCGCTTCTTTGCTTTAACGCTTTCAAAACGCATTGCTCAATACTTGTTAAGCCCACCGAGTGCTGTAAATATTTAAATAATCGTAAATCTCCCGTGAGAAAAATTGCACCCTGTACATAAGCGAAATCGTCTTTGCCAGAGGCTCAATTCCCGATTACAAACTCGGACTCGCCGAAGCTAAAAGTCAGCCGAGAGTAAAAGGGCACTTGAAATTCGCGTCCCTCTCCCATATACGCTGCGCATATACGTGACTTGGAATCCCCGCAGCCTTTCCTCGTGATGAATCGCGGGCGCGGCCACGATGAACGACAGAGAGAGAGAGAGAGAGAGAGAGAGAGAGAGAGAGAGAGAGAGAGAAGAAAAAAACCACACGCATATAGATACAGAGCAGCGTAGCTCGCCGAAAGCCATTGCAGGTTAGTTGATTGACCAACGGAGTCGAGTCGGGGTCTCTTGACACCTCGATACCGCGGAATCCCGGCTTTACTGTAAATGGACGCGGCCGGCCGACGACGAGGCGCGTTCGAGACCGACAACCCTCGATTTAGACAATCCGGCCAAGGTACTTGACCGGCTTGCCGCGCCTGCCTGCAACCTTCGTCCTCCGCCTGCAGCTGCTGCATATGCGTTTTACATGTATACGTGTGTTGGCTGGGCGGTTGGCTCGTTATGTACAGGGTTCCTGATCGTTATCGGTTGCTTCCATTGCGTCAGAATAGATCGATGGATTCGCTTGATTATTTCCTCTAGCTTTTGCATACGACTTGAAATTTCTTTTATTAGAAAGAACTACTGCTGTGTAAATTTATATTTGTCAATGCTCGTTTGCTCTTCGATATTTTATATTTGCGACTAAACAGACTTGTTTCATGGAGACTAAAATTATAAAAGAAAATGCGGTCATATCGAACGACTCATTTCGAGTTACGAGCAGATTTGAAAAAGAAAAAAGAACGCAGAACCACAAATTCAGTACAGAAAGTATTATTTATCTGGAACGTTTTTAATCGTATGGACTATTCGCATTTGGTGCAGGCGGATTTCTCAAGTTCTGTAAAAATTTGAATGAAATTCCGTTAATAGTTTTAAATGCAAGACCTTCGTTGCAATGAACTTTAGCTCTCGCTATGAATTCTGACCTAAATTTTCATACGCCTGTAACCATGAATAGCAATAAAAATAGACCCGAATACTACCTCCGAAATTTTACTGCCTGTAAAAAGTCCAAATTTTCATGAATTTAATTTAAGGTTTTAAAAAGCTAATTGCTGCAAGATTTTAAATACGCTTTGGTTTTACAAGTAAAATAATAACGTTAAATATATAGTGTGTTTAGTTTAATAAATACGTGCAGCATGTAAGATATACGAATGCATTTAAGAATTATTAATTTAATACATTTTTTAATTTGTGTATAAGATAATTTCGAAAAGCTATTAAACTTGATTCAATGGCCTGGGAAAAATACTTCAAGCGTCTTGTCTCAATATGGAGAGATATAATTTAGTGGCTATTTAATAATAGTTTTAATTATCTGAAACAATAGATACTTCAAAATCTAAATACGGATTAGCAAAGAATATAAAATTGTAAAATAAAGCGCAGTGTTGAATATTTTTTAAGTTTATGTATCCGTTGTATCGTCAATGATTTACATTCTTTTTTTATTCTTCCAGCTACTGTTTTAATTTTCCGGATTTTTATCAATTTTTCAAAACGTTCAATCTTAACACGAATTTAGAATCTAATTATAATATCCTTTCAACAGTGCTTAACGTCTATTCGCTACGCACATTAACAGTTATAAATTTCAAAGCTGATTTACACAGATTTTCATTAAACGCGGTATTATCTCAAATGAAAAATGAAAAAGCTAATTACCTATGCAATAATCGCGGAGTTTAAGATTGGTGCGCGCGGAATATAAATGTCAGAAACGCGAGCCACGGCGAATCGCTGTACGTCATGAATTAAACAAAAGTAATGGACCCCCTGGAGTAAAAGAAAGTTCGAAATAAAACTGATCAAAGCTGCGCGTGCAAGTGGACGCTTACCAAATCGGGTTCGGACACTATCTAGACCGCTGCTTATGCATATATAGGTATACTGCAAAATGATTAGGTTTATTTTTTTTTCGTTTTTTTTTTTCAATTACTTCCACTTAAGGAAGTGAATTTGGTTTTAAATTGTAAAGCCTGCGTGCTCTATTTTAAAGCGCTAGGAAAGGAAAGTAACGCGTTGATTAATTGAAAGTCTGAAATTACGTTGAACTGTCTTGAGGAAAATTACAATTGCGGTCTAAATTAATGAAATGAAAAAATTAACTTATTATGAAGAATAGAACAGGAAATTGAATTTTGAGAGATTAAATGATTTATGCACTATTATCTATCACTTCCTACGAAATGATTTATCCAAAATTAAAGCAAATAAGTTGATCAACTATATTTATGACTTATTGTAGAATAATTAAAGCAAATTAAAGCTGGAAAGAAACGATCCTTGCCAATGAAAAAAATTCATTTTTTAATGAAAAATGAATTTGGTTAGTTCTCAAGTATCGCTTCTTTCCACCTTTCATTTGATATTCATTCACAAACGTTTTATATTATAATATTAAAGCAGTTGAAAAACTTGACCGTAGAGGCATGAAAGCTGGAATTTTCAGAGCTAAAGAACACTTTAACCAAATCAACAGGCCACCAGCCACTAGTGTAACTCTAGTATAGTAACCGAATCTAAAAATTTTCCAAGCTAAAGGATAAAATGAAAAATAAGGTGCCACAGTCTGGCTGCCGTACGTCAATCAGAGACACAATTACGCACTCGAAACTGTATATAAGAAAGCTAACTCTAGGTTATCTCCGCTTGCAAGTATACGAAAGATATATGAAAAGCTCGCGAGTTCGCGGGCGTCTCAACGAGTCGATGGAACATTACCGAAAATCCTAGGAAAAACGTTGGTCCGGCGTCGGGCGTCTCGGAGCTCCCGCAGCAACAGCAGCAGCGGCAAGATTAACCACGACTCGGCAATGCGACTCGCCGTCTAGTCGAAAGGGTGAGCGCGCGCACAGGCCGCCGGAGCAGCGCGGCCGCGGAAGCGAGAGGTGCACCGAGGGCCATAGGCTCGAGCGCAAGAGAGCGAGAAGGAGAAAGAGAGTGAAAGGGGTCCCCCTCAACGGGTGACTATGTCCCGGCGCAGCGGCTCGAGCGCGTGCACGCCAGCGGCAGCGAGTAAAAAGCATCCGCCTCATCCCCGCCTTTTAGCCGCCTTTGACGGCTTTTCTAGGTCTTGGAGGTGCGCGCAGGGGGGCGAACCAGCGCCGCGGACCCCGCTGCAGGGGCCCCACATTCGCCGACCGCCAGCCGTCGTCCCTCTATAAAAGCTAAGCTCCCTGCCCCGTAAGGCATGTAGTTTCTCACAGCGTATCGCACAAGATACATCAAACTTCACCTCCTCTCTCAAGTAACACTTCAACTTCTACTTCAACATGAAGCTGATCGTAAGTTTTTACACACACCCACACACACACACACACACACCCACACACCCACACGAACACGCAAACAGAAACACACGCATACATCGACACCACTTTACTAAAGATACACGTATACACATGTTACATTAGACTCGGGAGGTTGAGAGATAACGAAATAAAGTGATGTGTGGACTTTGTGCTTCTGTAATTTCATGTCGGAGTGAAGATTTTTTTTTTTTGTTTTCTATAAAGTTTGAGGGCCGATTTACAATATTATAAAGCTGACCGCGTTGACGTTCGGTACGAGACGTTGGGCGAACGCTAGTAGCAGCCGTAATACTACGTATTACGGTTCAGAGGGAAGAAATTTGACTTTTTGGAATTCGATCTAGAGAGCTTGAACGTTTGATGTAAAAAACGTTTTCTTACCACGCGTTCGAAGCTTTTGATCGGGCTGGGTTTACTTTAACTGTGAAAATATTTTATTTCTTCCTACGTGGTTGGTTAATAAATGGACGAGATTTTCCTTATAAAAATAAGATTTGCCACTTTATATTTTCAATATATTTTTATCAATAGTTCCGACAATTGCTTTTCAAATATATTATCCATAACTACCAAGCGAACGAATTGATATTTACGAAAGCTTATCGCAAAAAATTGTAATCATATTTCTTAACATCCAAAACTTTGTAAAGCTTTATGATAGATAATTCAGAAAAAGTTCACTTTAAACCATATAAAGCTCTAGAAATCTTGGATTCGAGCTTTTCTTGAAATTAAATACTTGATTTCCGCTGGCTTAGTTTTACTTAGTTCGTAGGCATATATATTTCATTCAATTTTAAATTATATATTTTTGAAAAAGCTTTTAAAATAATATGCAAAATAATACAGCGGCACAAAATTCACCGGCAGAAAATCGGTTTCAACTATGAACTTAACTTTTGCAAGGATAGAAAGCAAGTCGTATACATTTCGCGCTGCAAATCCAAGACCGTATTTTTCATTTAAATACAGATACTTAAAATTCCAAAATTTTCAAATTTCAATAGCCAGTCGCGTTAAAATTCACGCTCCGAAAATCGATCGACCAAAGTTGCGCTCGTTCCGAATTTCGCGAACTTTTTAATGCCCAATGCCCGAAGTGTAATTTCAAACGAGCCCAAATTTCCTTCGGCGAACTTTAAACGTAATCATTGATAAACTGTTCCTACGCAACAGTTGGAACCATACCGGACAGAAATTCACCGATGCAAATTCGATTCCTAAAATACTCGAGAGAGAGAGAGAGAGAGAGAGAGAGAGAGATCGGCGCAAAACCGCGGACGTAAACGCTCGGGACGAAACACAGTAGTAGTGGTAGTCCACAAGCCGCTAATTAAACGTGCACAACTCAAACCATTTTCCCTTTTTTGTTCCGTTTTCAGATTGTTCTGTTCGCCGTTGTGGTTGCCGTCAGCGCATACCCAGGCTACGAGGTAATTATCATTGCATAAGGAATATATCATCGCGTAGCCTTACATTATATTATTTGCGTGTATCCATATACTCGTTCACACTTGCATACTATTTTTAACGATCGAAACCCTATCATCTCTCCTACATTACTTTGTCCGTTCTATTTTTTTTTGTGTCTTATACTCTTACAGCATGTGGAGCGCTTTAGTGTGTAGTTGCGCAATCCGTCAATACGAGTACAAAAATTGACGGATATAACGTGGATTGGGGAAAGGCCAAAACTTTTAACGTATTGGCTGTCTATAGGTTCCTTCGGTATTTTCATTCTTTCACTTTGCTTTTTTGACGTTTTCTAAAAATTCAAAGAGCGCATTAAAGCATAACGGATTTCCTAGTCCCGGTGACTTGATTGTTTTCCACGATGTTTCCGCGTGAGTTTGAGTAAGTGTAACAGCTGGGGCTCTTACTTTCCTTCGTGCGGGTATGTTATGCTCTACGGAAAATTAATGTCTGGAAAAAAGATCGAATCTGGAGGACTAGAACAAGCATTATCTCGTGAACTAAACATGAGCCTAGCTGCGATGAGGCTGAGAGTTCCACTCCTCCGTGTTAATAGTCACAAATGCTTTTCTTTCCGTTCTCATTAAAATGACTAAAAGCTATATTTTCGGAATAACGAGCTTTATATAGTAGATCCGGGGACAATCGAGTCAACTTTAAAGCGCTCTTTAACCAACTCTTCTCATTCCATCTTCTGCGCAAGAAGACCGAATAAATACATAACAATCCTCTCTTCATTCTTCTCTCTCAACATGCGAAAGCATTCTGAACGAAACAAAAAGAAAAACTACGTACGTTCCCGTGTTACTGGGAAACGGCCTGCAACAACGGCTTCATTGCGTCCGTTGGCATTTTTACGAGAATCGGCTGATTCTCGCTGGCGAGCGTTAACGATCGGTTATGTTCGACCGAGATTTGTCTCTAACTACACGGAGCATTAACCGACCGGCGCGCAATTTGCCGCTCAGCATATACTGGACTATACGAGCGGCAGCTGGATTGTGGCCACCATTAT
The DNA here is from genome assembly GCA_900490025.1 of Megastigmus dorsalis. NCBI lineage: Eukaryota > Metazoa > Arthropoda > Insecta > Hymenoptera > Megastigmidae > Megastigmus > Megastigmus dorsalis. The sequence continues at coordinate 36,448 of UELU01072105.1, read as the reverse complement.
ATACGTTTTCCTCACCGTGTTTCCGTGTTTACGATACCACGCATTATCCTATATACGGATCTTGCATTTCCCTAAGGTGTCTATATATATTCTTTTCTCACTCTGTCTGTCTCTTAACATTAGATATTATTCTCTTTCGTCGGTGACATATACTTTTCTTGAACGGGAGAGTCCGATTGGGTGCAAAGAAGCTTCGTCTTGCAGGAGTCGCATACTTATATGCCTAAGCTCTGATGACTTTCCCTCTGTTACGTATACCGATATACCATTGTAATTGCTTCTTGAAATTAAGTTCTTTCAAATTGTACTGCTATTGTGTAACGCGACAGCTGCGACGCACAGGCACAGCTTTTGAGTTTCGCATAACTGTGCGCTAAAAGAGTTGTAGATCTCGCATCGCTACCGCGGTAAATGCATTCAAACGTAAACGTTTAATAAAAATCATCTCAAGGTATCTTGCAATGGCAGTACTCTTAATAACTGATATTCGAAAGAGAAGAAGCTCATCTACCGCGATAGAGATAGTAAACGAAGGTAAAAGTCGTCGTCGCTTTCTTTGTATCGAAATCGCCATCCTCCGTACCACCGAAGACCAGCTCTGTTAAAACAAAAAGCATTGGTAGCATGAAGTAAAGAAAGAGGGAGAATTATGAAGGTATTGTAATTGTTGTGAAGTGGCAAGACCCATGGCGCAGCAGCAGTGGCTGGCAGGACCCATGGCAACAGAAGAATGCCTGGCAGGATCCTTGGCAGCAGAAGAATGCCTGGAACCCATGGCAGAACGCTTGGAACCCTTGGCAACAACAGAGTCATGTAATGTATTACCGTATCAAAAATTATAAACAAGCGTCGGATAATCCGCTCCACAAGTGGCTGGGTTTCGCCAAGGAACGGGATTCTCTCGATCTTCTATTACTTCCATACTGGACTCTACGTGCATATATATTCTTCGACGATTCCCCCCTATTATTCTCGCGAAGCTCGAAAAAGGATTTATTCTCCAGAGCCTAATTTGGAGATTTTCAAATACTATACAGTTTTGATATTGTCGAATCATCCTTCTCATCCTTCATTTCTTCTCTCTTATTACTTTTAATCATCCATCACTCCATTGATTCTATTACTAATCCAAAAGTGCTTCAGAATGTCTTACTTATCCGATTTAAGACTTTCTGATCCACCAATATTTTTTTGAGTTTTCAGGTGCTAAAGTAAACTTATTATTTCAAAACGCTTGTTTTCAACACGAACGCAAGTTTGGTGTTCAACAAAGCCAAAATGTTTTTCACAGAAGCTTTGTTGATAATCCTAAAAAAAATAATATAATCATTTGCCGCATAATATAAGCTTTTGCGTTTCCAACGATGTTCATACTAGATCATATTTTACTATTTTTGTTCGCGTAACTACATGAAAATCAATAACGATCTCTGAACACTACGCAAGAGCTTATTCAAAATCATGCGCAATTGGGAAATATCGGCCCTCTCTAACATCGAACCAATCTCTTTGTATTTCAGCATCATGAGCCCGAACATCATCATGTGATCCAGGTGCCGCAGCCGCACCCAATCCCCCCTCTACACCCCAAGCCCCTCCACCTGAAGGTCCACAGCGAGTCCCACAAGATCCACTACGACCACCCCAAGATCCCCCACCCCCATCTCATCGGCTACGAGGTCTACCATGAGCCCAAGGTTGAGATCAAGCCCGTCCATGGACACCACTCCGCCTGGTAATTCGATGATTCGATGAGTCGAGCCACGAAGTGACACTGCGCGCCCCCCCAAAACCCACCTCATCCACCAACAACCATCATTCCGGAAGACCAGCTAATCTTTCAATCGACGACCAGTGAACAACACGAAATCTCCCGGAGACAAGCGGCGGCCGAGTAATCAACGTTTAACTGTCCGATTGCCAGCCGACCACTCCATCACTTCAGGACACCAGCAGCAAGCGAAATTCATATCTTCTTCAGAACGCGTCCATGGATCGTTGGTGGGACCGAGAATCTTTAACTCAATTTTAAACATACAAAAAAATGTGCTTCTTCTTTCACACAGACACCGTCAAAAAAGATTTTATTATATATATACTCCCCCCGAAAACCCCCCAACACCCCGTCCTAGTCCGTAACCTGGAAACCGCTTTCTTCCACATGTTTGACCATTCTTGTGCGATACATCGCGAAGCAGCGTTGAAAATGTTCGGGCTATACTGTATATTTTTCTTTCTGCGAACAGTCTTTTTGTCTCTGTACAATACCCCCTGCCCACGAGCCCCCAACCACACCTGCCCAAGCCCCCGCTCCAAAAATATCCTCGAAAAACATCCGTACACTTTTATTTATTTTCTAATAAAAGTTTGTTTTTACGTCTTGTGATACACCAGGCATATGAGCGTTTTATTTTTGCGTACTACCACTACACCCTCGCCCTTTACATCCTTCATACATAAGAGAATCTCTAGTGAATATAGAAAACTAAATTAAATACAACTATTATTAATTATTAATAAGGGTAATATATCATATAAGTAGTTACTGATTATATATTTTGTCCAAAAAAAATGATAGATGTTTCTCGATCTTTACAAAAGACTGCTTTATACATTATGACATCATTTGCGGAATATTAAAGCACTAGCATCGATAAAAGAATCTTAATAAGACAGCTATTAAAAATAGAACAACTATTCCAATTAACCTAGTACGAGATCAAACAACAAATCAGATTTTCAATTGCGCAATACTATCAATTCTATAGTTTCTTCTATCTTTTATAACAAAGTGGTCATTAATTCTAATCAAACATACATATTTCATGAATCTTGTAATTAAATCGAATCATTAATGCACTGGTTTTCATTCGAAAAACCAAATCAAATGAAAGGGATACATTTCTTTTGCAAATTACATTATTCATAGAATCGACTTATACATCTTAACGTGATAATTGCATATACGATACAAGAAACGTGACACGTGTGCGACCACCTAATGCTTACAGAATTTCAATTATTTCATGGATTTAAAAATGGCACACTAATGACTTCCGGCATCAAGTCATAATTAAATTTTATTACTTATTCATTAGCAACACGCCTTCATTAGCGTTGATTACTATCTCACTTGTCAGTGCTACTTATAATGTCTTTTGAGTGACTTCGCTGTTTAATACAACTTTTACATTGTTTCCATCAAATGTCTAGTAAGAATACGAAACTAAAATAAACTAACTGTATTATATTACAACATATCGTTCTAGTAAAATGTAATAAAAGCATTATGAAGTATATCTTACTTATAAATGTATTAGTATAAATATTAACGAATCAACAGTATCGATTGTTACTATATAAAATACAAACTACATAATATAAATAGTTAATTTCAATAATTAAAGTAGATACGAGCTTCGACTCGGGCAATGACAGTTAAAAATACACAAGTTATATTACAATTATGTACTTTGGGCTGACAAAGTGTATAGGTCTGACTATATACCGTACTTTTTCTACTGAATTAAAAGATCTATATTGAATGGTATTTTCGCAACTCATCTACCAGTACGGAAAAACATTTTAATAATTTATTGCTTCCGCTGTCATTCGATATTACACGACTAGCACATTATACGTCCACTAAATTTAAACAATAAGTCTTAAATTTATAACGACGCTCATTGTACTAATGCTTTGTTTGTTGTAGTGACATAAAACTAAGTAAAATCATTTTACGGATGAAATTATTAGAACAAAAAACTGTGAACTAATTCACCCTTTACGTGGATTTGAAAAAAAAACTGTTGATAAGTAATAAACGAGTCCGGAATAAAAGCTTTACATGCCTGTCACAGCGTCAAAGACAGAATCCTGCACCCCGCATACAAACATCTAATAGCTCTGTTATCGTCCACTTGCATCATCGATCATATCACCGAGGAATGGGGCACAAAAAGCCTTTTTCCTTTCTCCTTTCTGTTATATACGACAAAAAAATAAAAAGCTCAACGTATAAGCGCGGAGCTCGTGAAAAAAGGGGTTAGCGCCAGTCCTTCGTAAATGTTCGGTGCGTAAAGAGTTCGACTAAAAAGGATTCTTTTTCATTATTTCAATAATAGACGTGAACTTAAAAATTATTCATTATATTTTGAAATATTTTTTAGTGTGAAAAAGTAAAAAATCCATTTTGCGCCCTTATAATTAACGTATTTAAAATAAAATTCCACAACAAAGAAAAAAGATAAATGACAATATTCAGTGATTTGAAACCATTTCAAAATTATAGCGAAGAAAAGTTCCTATTTCTTTATATAAGGTGTAGTAAAAGTTAGTTAATTCATTCGAACTCAATAGAATGAGACTATTCGCTACGATTTGGCTTACAGTCATACAGAAATTTTGAAAATTCATAACATTAAAGATCAAGCACTTAATAATTTCAACTCTGAGGGAGGAACAATTAAGGTGTTAGCTTTGCCGGCGATGTTTATTACTCCCGCTCTCCCTCCCCTACTCAAACGCCAGGCTTACACACACAACCATCAGAGACACGCGGTAGTATGTACAATACACGTCCAGGCGAACACTCGATTGTTATTACGAATCAATTTGATGTTGCCGGGGTAACGGAGCGCTCAAACACAGACGCGCACACACATAAGCGACGTTTCCGGCGACGCCGGCGCTTCTTTTTTTTTTTCCCTCCCTTTGCGCTTTGCATACTCGCTTTACTGTCCCTCACCGCTCTCTCTCTCTCTCTCTCTCTCTCTCTCTCTCGCTCCTTTCTCCACTTTTTGCCTCATGTAGACTTTCTTTTTCATTCGTATATAGGAATGTAAGGATATGAGTTGGGGAGTAGGCAGACTTGGGTGTAGTGCTTTGGGAACTTTTCGTTGGGTTGGCTTGTTTTATAAGTAGCGCTTTTCCTTTGTGGTTTATCGTGCGATTCTATTGACATTGTTGTATATTTGAGTAGATGCAACGTTTTCGCAATTAGAGTTTACTTGGTTAAATCTAAGACCTTTCTGATTGTAGGTAGTTTATTATTACTTTTAGTTGTATAAATAAATGAAAAGTGCGATAAAGAGTTTAATGATAATAAGCTTTGTTTATGGATATTTAGGCAGTATTAATTATGATGTAAGTAGTCCTAATTTAGATTTACATTAAAATTCAAATAGACCTAAATAATAGAAAATAAATTAAATGTAAAAAAGAAATATTTTATATTTAAGCTAAACCATTCTTGTACTATTTAAATATTTTATTCATAGATCTTTATCGGTACATTTTTAAAGATTAAATATTTCGTTCTGAAATTAATAATTGAACAATAGTACATGAACTTTAAAATCTATTAAAGACTTGGTTATGAGAAACTGGAAAAAAAATTTCGTGAAAACTGATTTTAACTATACGGTTAATAAAATTAAAAAAAAATTAATGATAAGAAAGACCGTGAACCAGATTTAACAGTTTATATACAGTTCTCACGGTGGTCCATCGTAATACTAATAAAAATAAAAGCACAAACTCACGCCGGTACATATACACACAATGAAGGAATTCGCCCTCTGGCGCACTACTGCATATATACAGTATTCGCCGCACCGGTGCAAAGCTCCTGCAGGCCAATTAGGCGGCTGCAATATAACCTGTCGTCACTGGCGCGACTTCCTTAACTTCTTTCTCTCTATACTCCGTCCGTCCTGGGAAAAATGCACAATCAACCTTTTCGCTGCGTTGTCGACACGCGCGACAAACGCCGGGATTCGCGTAGTGGCTGCACCAGGTGTTGGCGCAGTTTCAAACTTAACGAAAATCTCGGTACTGGCTGAGGGATTTGAAGAGAAAATAAAAATTGCGTGTTTTATGATTAGAATGACTGCTTTCGCTTTAATTTCAAGGTGTATTAATCGAAAGATTAAGAGTGTTATATAAATATGTGAGTGCAATTTTTTCAGTTGCTGGAAGGATGCGTAATTTGTATAATAGAGGAAATCATAAATTTATCCTTTCAGGTGAAAAAATATCTTTTTAAATTTAAAACTTGACTGGTTAAGGAAATTTCAACTAAAACTGCAGTTTTCGTATAGTTTATTTTTTAACAATTTTGAACACATAAAAACTTTTGTGAAAAAAATTTATTGCTTTTTTATCGCATAAATATTGTTTCTAATTTATCTTAAAATAAAAGTAGTAGCAATTTATAATTTAGAGGCGATAAATGTTTTAAATTTTTTATAGTTTACAAAATGTTTTTATATTGAAGTTTAAAGTAATAAATTTTAAAAAAGATAATTGTCCAGAAAAAAAAGAGAGAAAAAACGCCAACAACGTTGCAAATTTCCGTGACATATTTATCTGTGCATATCTAATTAGAAAAAAAAGTCGATTCTATAGACACACATACATCATCACGTAAACAGATGCCCCTTTAATTTTAAAATGGTTAAATTTAAAAAATTACAAAAACTGTATACTTACAATAAATTTAAAAAAACTAATTACTTTATGAACAAATTGTTGTTAATAAATTAATTATAACATGAAATATGTTAGATGGATAAATATATAGTGTTAAATAATTAACTTATTAACAACAATTTGTTGATAAAGAAATTAGTTTTTTAAACACTGTATAGTTATCCATCTAACATATTTCATGTAATCCCATATTGAATAACAAAAATAGATAATTAAGCTACAAATCCTCTATCTTAATAAAGTATCGCCTATGCAAACAAAAGCAGCTCAAATCACTCAGTAAAAAAAATCGCCCCGTCATCAACGAAAGAATAACAAAGCCAACTCTCAACCTGTTGTTCAACTCCTCAGGTCTAATTGTCCATCAAACTTTCATTGACAACAACAGTCTCGTAACCGAAGGAAGAATCACAGAGCTATCCGTTAGCTCCTGACCGCGAAAAATAAATCGATACGGACAAATTCACTCTAATGAGGCATGTGCAGTCGACCAACGTAGCACGAATGATACCAGACACGACAGATCTAATCTTTGATCGATGTGCATTATAGCTGCAGACGGCAAAATGCGCTACTAGTAAAAGAGAGAGAAAGAGAGAGAGAGAGAGAGAGAGAGAGAGAGAGAGAGAGAGAGAGAGAGAGCAGGCAAGGTATAGATCGGCGATGTATGTACGTGTATGACGGACGACAACACCTGCAGTGCTCAGGTTCAGCGGTCAGTTCGATCCGGTCAGTGGGCCATTCAGCATGAACAATCATCAGCGCAGTGAGTTTCCGTTCCGCTCGCGGACACATTGCACTTCCGATTTTGCCCGAGCTTACCGTCTTTCCGGCTTGTTTCTTGTTTTCTACTTTGCGCACACTGGAGTTACTTTTTTATGCACATTATATGGATTTATTTCAATACTTGCGCTTCTACTCGGAATAATGCTTTAAGATGAATAATAATATTAAATATTAAATATTAGAAAAGTAATTTTTTTTAAATTGATAAATTTTATTATGTATACTGATCAAGAATATGATCGGTACCGAGGCATACCATTCAAAAGAAATGCTAATACGGGACAGAATTAATATAGAATTGATTTGGCTATATATAGACGTGGATTTTTCTTTATATAGCTATGATATTGATAGCTTTCCATACTTTTGCCCTAATCTGCGTGCTATTTATACGCACAACTACTATTCACCACTATAATAGATCCCATAGACTGTGACGCTTTACACTGTGATTATTTCTGTTTTATTTATTTTCCTTAAATAATGCATCACACATATTTTACTTGCAATTTTCTTTAAACTTCTTAGTTAATTATTAATTCTATTGTTACTTAGATGACAGTAAAACCTATGTTTTCAGCGGGCGACTCACAATCAGTATACTCAATAACCAGCGAGAAAAACCTAGTCGGAGTCAAATCGAAAAAATCATTGTAAGTATACATCTGTTAGAATACAATTATTTTTTATCTTATCTTAATCAGATTTATTTCTCAATAATCGATACTTAACGCAGCTATTATATTTTAACAATAATTGAACCAATCTGACTACATCTTAATTTAAAAAGAGCTATTATTCAGTCATATAACATTTCACTTTGTAATATAAACGGCTTCCACATTAATTAAAATGATTAATTAAACCAATTTCGCCCGCCTGCGAAAGATTAACTCAACTAACGAAGAATATTGTCATTTCAGTTACAAAAAGAATCGAAAAAAAAAGCCGCTCATATTTACATTAGCATTTATCGTCACCTTTCTATCCGGCGTAGGTCTAGCAATCATCATTTTTCGTAAGTATCGAAATTGATCTAATCACAGTCATTTGGCTTTAACCTCGTCGCGCGTCACACTATTAAATCTGTTTAGATGCCAAGCATAAGGATTACTTATGCGACACCGAAGACTGCATGCGAACAGGTATATACATACATATATATATATATATATATATATATATAGAGCTATAGCTCGGCATGCGATATTCATTCGAAGCGCATCAGACCGTCAATTTTCGTACCGAGGAATTAACTCGACTTGTTCTTTCATTGTTATTTTTTTCAGCCGCGAGCTTAAAAGAATCGATGAACACGTCCGTCGACCCGTGCGACGACTTTTACAAGTAAGCAAACAACTGGCCTTTCGAAAATACGCGTTATGAGATACATAAAAATTATTCTTCTCGAGTAGGTATGTCTGCGGAAGATGGCCCGAAGCGCATCCATCGTTGGATTTAAGCTCGGAACACAGCTGGTTCAAAGAGAGGACCATCAGAGTTTCGAGGAGAATCAGAGACCTGTTGATGAAAAATATAACCGCCGAAGACATTCCTTGGTCCGTTTACGAAGCCAAAACTTTGTTCGATAGCTGTATGGACATAGGTAAGTTGGTGCGGTTTTCTAACTTATTTACTACTATGCCGCTTCTTTACACAATGAAGTCCTATGCTTTTAACTTTAAGTAGATAGAGATTGAATTCGGAATAGAAAAAAAAAATACTAGCCTTTAATGTTTGTTCTCTATATTATCCAACGAAATTCGTTATTTTAATTTTTATAAATCTGAAAGCATCATAAAATCTTTTAGTTTATTAAAAAATCATGCTAATTTTACTAATTATATTTGCGAAATTTGTTTTCAAGAGGCTCGTAACAAACTGGGATTGAGTCCATTATTCGACCTTTTGGATGAACTGAGTCTACCCCGAATCCCGTCGGCATTCACCAAAAACACAACCGATTTTGTAATGCAAATGGCAAAGGTGAAGCGTGTCTTGTGGACCGACGTCTTTTTCGGAGTCTACATATACACCGATCCCAAAGACAGTGAAAGAAGCGTCCTTGTTTTCGATCTTCCCGACCGAGAAAATCCTTTTCCCAGGTATACGATTTCCGCGATACGTTATAACTCCAGGTGGCTTATTTATATTCAAATAACCAATGTAATTTTCAAATCAGCGATAAAATATTGGAAAAGCGATTAAAACTAATGAAAGCGAAGGTGCGGAAAGTAGTGGAGGATCCGGAGTATGATGATGAGTCAGACGCGGAAGCGGATAATTTCTCATCCGCGGAGAAAGTTTACATGTCCGAGGTGCTGAAGCAAATTATAAGCAATGGCACGACTGATCAGCCGTCTTGCAAATCCAGAGAACCGTTTTCCATATTTCCAGAGGAGGACATCGAGGATACTGTCCATAAAGTCTACAATCTAAGTGAAGTATTTTACAAGGTAAAAATTCCATACAATATTCGTTTTGATGAATGTTGATTTGTTCTATAGATTCAATTTTTAATCACTGTGCACAAAATAATGTTTTGTCAAATCTTAAAGTAAATATCTGAGTAATTTGAAAAAATAAACGACAGTTTTTTGCTAATTAAATTACAAAGTCATAAAAATCAAATGATTAATTATTACAAAAATCAATAATTTGCTTATATATGGTTATAGTTATGGTCTAGCTACGACAACCAAACGATCGATGACGAGGAAGATATCAAAGATAGTGATTACATACTTCTCGATGAGCTACAAAATATTACTGATGAATATGTCAAATCAATAAATGAAACCTTAGAGCCTAAGATTATTTGGAAGCCTTTCGTCGAAGAATTACTAGGAGGAGATGTTGATTTCGATTTTCAAAAAGAAAAGGTTTTGATTGGAGACATAGACTACTTGAAAGATGTGGCTCTAGTTTTAGCTTCAACTGACGATTGGTTATTAGGTATGATTTTTATTGATATACACATTGTCTCTAAAATGTTCGTTAAAAAAAAATTAATTTATAAAGGATTTTTGAACTATCAAATAAAAGAAAGATTTTTTTCAAAACAGGCGGACAAATTAATTCGCAAATTTGCAAAACTTTATATTCTTACAGAAACTGCAATTTGGTGGACTGTTGTGGATTACGCTGTGCCTTACTCTTCCCAAGAATTGAGAAGAATCTGGAATTCATATGTAGATCAATTGACTGGCGCAGGGTCGGGACGTTCGTGGTCTCTTTATTGCGCGGAAAATGTAAACGATCTCATGGGTATAAATAATATTCAAAAGTTATCTAATAAATTATTATACAGAATGTCAGGATAAAAGTAGTCTTGCATAAAAATTTACCTAAAAATAAATTCAATTTTCTATACAAACAAAAATATTATTAATCATCTCAAAGCTATGAAAAATAATTTATTAATTTTTTTTAATAGACTTAATAGCATTTTAAAATTAGATATGGTTTTAATAAGTAACTCTAATTATCACTGCATTTATAACTTTCTTTTTATTAAGGTATGGCAGTAGCTTGGCTTTTCGTCAATCCTTCTTTTGAAACTGACGGAACTAGCAATAAAGTTCGCGAGATGTTAGAAAATATAAAAGAGTCATTCACGAAATTCGTGGCAGCTATCGATTGGATGGATCACGGAACAAAGATGGCAACTTTGGAAAAAAACCGGAGAATGAAATCACTCATTGGCTTTCCCGAATGGCTATTTAAAGAGGGTGAACTTGATTCCTACTACGAAGGGGTAAATAGAAATCGCACAAAATAAATGATAAGGAGAAAACAGTTTCAAACTTTTTTATAAGAGAAATTTGAGTATAATCTTGAAAGTTTTATTGTATTCTTATCCTTTTTAAGAATGTATAATCATTTGATTGTCGACTAGCTACAATTTACTAAAATTTAAGATAATCAAAAAGATTTTTATAGCTCAACATGTCTGATGAAACTTACTTCGATAATATGCTGCAAATCATTCGACTGAGAAATATAAACGGATTGTACGACTTGAATAATAATAATACTGATGAGGACGCCGAGGAACCATAGTACGTAGATAAACAATTACGCAACTTGTTACATAATTATATTTTTACATTATTTCTCAAATTTAGACGTTATATAATTCTAGTTGGCCGCTGGAACCCACGGAAGTCAACGCTTTGCATACTTTCCAAGAAAACCAAATAGGTAATTGTTCAACAAATATTGAATTCATATCTTCCTTAAGCTGAAAAAGCATTTCTGTCAATACTAAAAAATGTAAAAAAAGTAGAGACTAACCAGTAGAAAATTAGTTTCAATTGGTAACAGAAAAATACAAAATTTGTGTGCAATTTAACCTCTCGCGCCTCGAGCGATCACTCAATTTTCGTGATTTTTAAATGCATTCACGTACTCGGACACAGCTATTCCCGCTGGAATCCTGCAATTTCCGTTTTATGGATTAGGCCTTGAGTAAGTAGAACACATTTCTAACCCGAGCAACAATACAGCAAAGTACTTTTCTTTGAAAATAAGTAAATGGCACACTCGCACCGTACCTGACAAAAATAACAGCATCAAACACCACCAGATTGTAATGAAATGCAACAAATATGTTTCTAAAATTCGTTATATGTCGGTTGTATTTGACACCCTGTGGTACACTTTGACGCAAAATTTTTACTCTACAGCAACAGGTAGAATGTGTAACTGTTATAAGATTTGTTTTATTTTTAATCTTGCATCTTGAATTAGGGCCTTGAATTACGGTGCAATCGGCAGTATTTTGGGCCACGAGTTAACGCACGGCTTTGACAACAGCGGCAGGCGTTTTGACAGTAAAGGAAATTTCAAGCAATGGTGGAGCAACGAGACAATCTCGAGGTACACTACCAAGACTTCGTGCTTCGTTGAGCAGTACAACAAATACTACGTTCCCGAGGTAATTGTATTATTAGGATGAAGTTATTCTGTTCCTTCTCACGCAATGATATCGTTTGAAATATCAGAATTAAGTGGTTGCAAAGCTGTTGTGAAATGTAAATAATGATCGTCCCAAGTTTCTAATGTGTGAAAAATAATATTTCAGAATAGTGAAAAGTTCTCATATGTTATACTCATCATCATGACATATAAATAATAATAATTACGAAATTATTTAAATTGAAATACTAAGAATAAAAGATTTAATTTTTACAATGAATATTTAACAGTTCTTATAGCCCTTTTCATGTATAATAATAACAAATTTTTTTTTCATTTTAGATCAATGAATATATTGATGGCGAATTAACTTTAGGAGAAAATATTGCCGACAATGGTGGCTTAAGAGAAGCATATCACGCTTATCAGATATGGAAATCTAGGCATGGAAAAGAACCTCTTCTTCCAGGATTCTCCAATTTTACTCATGATCAACTTTTGTTTTTGAGTTATGCACATGTAAGTTAATGTTCACTTAAATAATTTTTGACTGAATTAAAATCTATATATAATTCTTTACATGAATTTTATTTTCAGATGTGGTGCGAATCGTACACAAATAGTGCTTTACTGTGGATGCTACTAGATCCTCACTGTCCAGGTGATGTAAGACTAAGAATGGTGCTTCGAAACTCGGAACATTTCAGCAAAGCTTGGAAATGTCCCGTGGGTTCAAATATGAATCCCGTCAAGAAATGCCAATTGTGGTAAAAGTTGAGCTGCGATATTACTGGTCTAATTTATCACAATGATGTGCTCTTTAGCACAAGGGTCCAATATAACAAATGAAAACAAGTTGATTTTTGTAATAAAAGAAATTTATTTACGTAAAAAAAGGACTTTGACGTTTCATTTGTACAGGTGAGAGAGTTAAATATCTCTCTCTTAAATCGAAAAAAAATCGGTATTTTAGTTACAATATTCGTTCTCGATCATAATTCTCTCTAATCTAGAGTACAATTCGATACACGAACAATTTTTCGTTGAAGTATGTCACGACAGACGTTTGTTTAGTTCTATATCACTCACACATTCACTCATCTCGCATTATACACATTTAGTAAACGTATCCACCGTTGGAATCGGTTTGCTGGGTATAGCTGGGCTGACGGCCGGAAGACTCGATGCTCACGGATTCGTGCTCAACATGGGCAGGGGCAGATGGGATAGACTCGACCGAGTGGCTCTGGGACACTTCGATGGATTGCACAGGGGCTTCGAAGACGAGTTTCTCTTGAACAGCAGGTTGTTGGTATTGGTATCCATTGTTATGGTGGACCTGTTGAACTGGGGCAGGCTGGTAGTGGACCTGTTGAACTGGGGCAGGTTGGTGGTGGACTTGCTGGACTGGGGCTGGCTGGTGGTGGACTTGCTGAACTGGGGCTCCGTAGACTGGGGCAGGCTGGTGGACCTGTTGAACTGGGGCAGGCTGGTAGTGGACCTGTTGAACTGGGGCAGGCTGGTAGTGGACCTGTTGAACTGGGGCAGG
>UELU01072105.1:0-22681 GCA_900490025.1 Megastigmus dorsalis | reverse complement strand
GGGGCAGGCTGGTGAACCTGCTGGACTTGGTGGTGAACTGGGGCAGGCTGGTGGTGAACTGGAGCAGGCTGGTGGTGGACTTGCTGAACGTGTTCAACCTGATGGTGGACTTGTTGAACTGGGGCACCATAGACTGGGGCTGGCTGCTGAACCTGCTGGACCTGGTGGTGGACCTGTTGAACTGGGGCAGGCTGGTGGTGGACTTGTTGAACTGGGGCACCGTAGACTGGGGCAGGCTGGTGAACCTGCTGGACTTGGTGGTGAACTGGGGCAGGCTGGTGGTGAACTGGAGCAGGCTGGTGGTGGACTTGCTGAACGTGTTCAACCTGATGGTGGACTTGTTGAACTGGGGCACCATAGACTGGGGCTGGCTGCTGAACCTGCTGGACCTGGTGGTGGACCTGTTGAACTGGGGCAGGCTGGTGGTGGACCTGTTGGACCTGGTGGTGGACCTGTTGGACCTGGTGATGGACCTGCTGCACTTGTTGTTGTTGGTGATGGGATGGGACTCCGTAAGTGGTGTGGGGAACTGGAGCGGGGGCGACGTAGCTTGGCTGAGCATGGACTACTGGAGCTAAATAAAAAAATTAATCATTAGAAAACTCGATATTAATTAATCAAGACATAATTATGTCGAGCGATTTAAATAGACAAAACAAAAGATGCTAATTTTTACCTGGGGCAGCATGGTGGATATTGTGAGAAGTTTGAACGTGCTGGAAATGAATTGATTTTTAATATTCATCGATTCTGGTGAGAATTAGGTTTAGAATTAATATTTGCTTAATTGTTTACCTGTACTGGGGTTCCATAAGAAGTAGTGGGAACACTGTTCACAACTGGTGGGAGGTAGTTCTGTTCAACAGACTGCTGTTTAGGAATAAGAAAAAAAATTAATAGATGAAATTAATAAAATTAAAATTCTTTTATCGTAAAAGCAACAATAAACAAGATGCCTATACGGATCTCGACTGATTCCAAATAAATAAAATATATATGTATGTATAATATGTTACTTTTTCTACAACTTTCAAGTATAAATATCGCGACATTAGTAAATACCTTAAAATAAAATGATCACTATGAGTAAATGATATCACTGTAGCAAACAGTCTGACGTAAGATCAATTCTTTAATAATCGTGAATGAAATCGATCAGGAAAAATATTTCAAGTTCCTATATCCAGTGTAAACTCGCACTCCCCCCTTGTCCCAGTCATTTATTAATAGACGACATTACATAACAGACCTTCTGTTTATCGATCAGCCGTATAGCTTATAGTACATTATACGCACCGGCTGTAAACCAATAACGCGGGTAGGCTTGTCCGTTACGACGGGAGGCCCGACCGGTCTCGCGAAAAACCGATGACATGAACTAGTTTGCCCGAACGCGCGTGCAAAAAAAAAGTCAAACATTATATTTCCTTTTTGTCTTATCTGGCTGAGCCACGCGTTAATTTGCGTGTATGCAGCTTTTGTCGGTATACGAATTATATACGAGTTGTTGGCGTACGAGTTAATTCGAGCTCGAGCGCGCGAAACTTTTAATACCGGTCTAAGTGAAACGGCACTTGTTATGCATGCAAAATTCTGGTATAGATTATCGGTGGAATTCCGTTTTTATTAGCTGCTGGACTACATAATTAGGAATTTTGCATTTTGACAAAAATTTAGTCTAATTATTTAATAATTTCGAAGCTTTATATTCCCAAGTCTTCCTTGATGATTCAAATAATTGTAAGTAATGATTATAAAACTAATTTAAGATACGTAATATTAATGTAATTCAATAAAGTAAAGGTACCGAATGTTTGAAAATCAACGAATAACTGTTTTGAAAGTCTAAGTTGATATTATCTTACGCATCCGACAAAATTGATAAGAGCAAAGTATTCAATTTCATTTTTCTCATTAATTTATTTACTTTCTTATAGCTTTTGTTTGTTTTACATTTGAAAAAACCTCAAAATTTACACAACACCACCTTAGAAATTCCAACGATTTTAATCCCGCATAAGCCGAGCTCTTTCTCTCGCTTAACATCTCTCGATGAAGTGAGTGTACATCGCGACAGATACAAACGTCGCGCTAATGCAACACCTTAAAGCCGAAAGTAGATCAGAGCTCTTTCCTCTTAATCCTTTTCGCATTACTGCATTACAGGAACTGAAACCCGTCACGGACTTTCTCCCACGAGGAAGCGAAAATTCATAGCCAACCGTTTTATGAATATATAATCCGCGCAATGGATATGCCAGCCCAACACCTACTTAATTATGGGCTGTTTATTTACTTTTGTCGCCGCGTCCACGAGTCCGAGAATGTCGTATATTACGAGGAAAACGCGCGAGCCGCTTTTTTGCCCGTCGGAATCCGACAAGTTATTCGTATATATTTTTTAGACGTCTATCCTATAGGAAAATAAAAAAAAACAGTTCGTATTAAGTAATTCTAGGCCGATTGGCCGTGATCAAAAGTTTCCTGAACTGCTTGTTTTTCGGTCCTTAACATATAGATTTTATTCTTGCGCAATAACCCGTGGCTTTAGTAGGAAGTCGACACGGTGGGGACATTTCACCTTTCCGCGGCTTATGTTTGTTAAACTAATCACTCGCTATTCGGTAAGATCGACTCGAAGCGATATATATATAAATATTAATGACGCGATCGATTAAGAAGCATTATCGGTCATTCGAATGAAAACGAATTCGGAAGATCGCCAAATAAAATTCTCACCTCTGGTTCGACATTCTTGAAGGGGACGCCATAGGAGGTCGATGGGAGCTCGAGGCTCTGCTTGCTCTCGGTGCTGGCGATGGGCTCGAGGTACTGGTTGCTGGGCTGTGGAGCGGCCTGGGAAGTCGGCGGCAGGTACTGGCTCAGAGAACCCGACGAGTGCGCGTGATGATGCTGGAGATGGTATTCGGTGCCGTAGCGCGTGTCTCCCGGAAGGATGTCGCGTTTCGACTTGCTCGGGGCTGCGTTGGCCGCCGACACTGCCAGGAGCTGAAAGGAAAAGATGGCGTTAGTTTGAGACCAGTTTTTTTTTCTTCGTTCTTTCTTTTTTTTAGGGTTTGAAAAGGTTTTTCGATCCGTTGTTTTCCGTTCGTTGTGATTCTGACGTAATTGAGGTAAGATGGTAAATGTTAGAATAGAGCCAAGCGTTGATTAGCTTTGATAATCACAAACCATTTGTTAATACAATCCATTTCAAAATCCCCAACTTTTTTGTATACGAGTGAGAGGGAGTAAAAAAAGTTGTTGCATCAAAGACAATCCAACGCGGAATTTATCGGATTGAGTAAAACTAGATATTCGGTCACGCGACTGTGTGTGTCCTGAGGTGAAAAGAAACACTTATTTCTCCTTGTTTGGCTCCGAGCAGTACAGCGATTACGATCGACTCTGCGTGTATATCGGATGCAGTCTACGGGTTTTTCAATCGGCTCCGTGATCGAGCGTCGATTTTAATTTATTCCAAGAGCTAATCGCAGGATCGTTGGGAAAATTATTTATCACCGAGCGTATAGATGACTATTAAATAATTTTCATCGCCGCCATAAATCACGCGGAACTCGAGGATTTTATGCTTTGTGATTTGATTGCGTATCGTGGAATATAGAACAAATAATGACAGACTGCACCGGCAGCATCACTTTGTAAAGCTTCGTTTTTTATTTTAATCAATGACTTGAATACAAAACAAATAAATTTAGAATTATGAAATAAAATATCTGATTATGATAAAAATGAAGTTTTCAAATTTTAAAAATTAAAAAAAAACGTTCTGGTATAAGGAAGATAAAACCGAAGAAGCCAAATCGCATATTAATTTAATCAGCGACCTCAATTACGTCGATGTTATAATACACGTAAATCCGGTGTCGGCCTCTGCACGTGAGAGATGGGAAAAAGGAGAGTGAAAGACAGAGAGAGAGAGAGGGGGGAAATGTTAATATATGCCCGATTCGGTCTCATCCCAACGAATCTGCCTCTCCTACGTTATTATAATTTCGTAAATTACGAGCCGACAAGGTCAAGTAACGAGTCTAGCTGTTCAACAGTTTTTTTCTTACTTTCTATTTCGTTTTGACATAAGATTATAATCTTCTAATCAGTGATTTAGATCTGACAAACGGTTTTTATAATACTGGTTTCTACTTCGTTAATGAGATTTAAATCAATTGGGATTTGCGATGATATAAAAAATACATGCTCTGACAGATCTTGTAATGTAAAGAGTAGGTAATTAATGGATTAAACTAGAGAAAATGTTGTGATTGGCTGAACAATTTGAATCGATATAAGTAAATAGATGTATATTAGGAAAAGACAGATTTAAAAAAAAATGCGTTACTCGCGTGAAATTGAAGTTTCTTTATTTTTAACTCAACAAATAGAAGGCTTAAATTCAATTAACACTCAATAAAGTATAATATTTATCTTCCCGAAACCAACAGTCATCAAAGTCGCTTTTACAACAAAAGCACGGAGTAAGTAATGGATAAAGCACACAACTAAAGCAAGAAATTTGTCCATACACAGGGAAACACTAAAACCTTTGCGTAATGCATTCCGACAATTATCGTTCAATGGGCTTATAATAAACTCCCGGGCGCGCGCATCAAAGTCTCCGCGGAATTTTGAAGTCGCGCCGCGCCGTCGATATTACGAAATGTATCGCGCGTGTGGCTCGTCACATTCGTCCAAAGGTAGAGAAAAAAAAAATGTCTTCTAGAATGCGTAACTTAATGGTCAGGCCGTGCTCGTTATGAATTATTTAATAGCTGAGTCTAAGCTGTGCCTTAACGATTCCCTTTTTCTTTTTCTTTCTTCGTCGACTGTGGCAAAACGTTTTATGAAGTTATTTCAGCAAGTCGCGCTAGCGGTCTTTTATGTGCGTCCGTATAGTTTTTCACTGTGTCGTACGGATAATTTAATTATGTATCTGTGTGGTCGTTTAACAATGTTATAATAGACAAAAATCACTTTTGGTTGGTAAACTGGTATAATTCGCAGCTGATTATGTGTCGTTTTAGCGAATGAAAAATTGATTTTTTCGCGATTAATCGTTGTGAGAACATTTTCGAACTTATAATCAAGCATGCTTTAGTTACAATTTGGATTACAGAATTATATTACCGATTTGAACAATTGTATTCGATCATTGTTAATTTATAGTAATTGATATTATAACGTTAATTTATCAATGCTAGAAGGAAAAATTTTAATTGAGAAAACCTTTCGATCAAGTAAATTGAAATAATTTACTTATGTAGACTCGATAATAAAAAGTACATGTCACCAAAGGTGAACTTGAATAACTATTATATTTGCAATAACTTTGGTCAAATGCAATTAGTTCACTATACAAAAACAAATTGCACCGAAACTATACTCCCGCAACAAAAATAGCGATAAGCGATGGATAATCGGTAAAACAATATTGGGATAAGAAACGGATAAGAAACACTGAACTCACCACCGTGATGAGGAAGAACTTCATGTTTGTCAGCTTTGTACGAGAGAAGCTTGTGTGTTGAGTGACTAGACGGGTGCCATTTCGATCTTTTTATACCGAAAAAAGGCCGATGGCTCATCCCCGCCAAAACTGCCAGATATCGTCGTTTCGCAATAAACCCAGCCGAGATTCTCTCTCGCGTGTGTGTATGTGTGTGCGTGTGTGCCAGTGGCATTGACGAGAACTAGATTCTCCCATCCTCCGTATGCCCGGACGCGCTCCTGCGTACGTGTGTGCGTGCGTGTGTGTGTGGCGCCCCGCTTCCTGAACATCGCTATACCCGGGCCCCCGAGAAGAATTTCGGTGGCTCTCTTTCACTTCTCCCAAAAAGCACATTCGACCCGTCTGCGGACCATCGAGTCTCTTCAATCGCGCGCCAGAGCTGAAACGCCACGTGCTGCCGATGGTTCCTCCGAAGACTCGAGGAGGAGCCGCGCGGCTACAGCTAACATTTAGTTTTCCAATTCTGTCTCATGTTCGAAGATGAGTTTGAGTTGTCGATTTAGTTACAAGTAGTGGATTAGCCGAGATTTCCTTCGTTGACACGTCGTTCCGGTTCGATCTTGCGTGATTTTTAGTTAATCCTTAAATATTGAAGTTTCGAGTAATATATAGTTGGTGATTTTTTGTAAGATTTTCACGTGTTCGTTGTGTGAGGGATCTGATAATAAAATTCGTTAGAATGATCGTTATTTTGAGAAATGC
The DNA here is from genome assembly GCA_900490025.1 of Megastigmus dorsalis. Classification (NCBI taxonomy): domain Eukaryota; kingdom Metazoa; phylum Arthropoda; class Insecta; order Hymenoptera; family Megastigmidae; genus Megastigmus; species Megastigmus dorsalis. The sequence goes on along the minus strand of UELU01072105.1, from coordinate 16,452 downwards.
TTAATTTTTACGGAATGACGATTATCGTCTGACAGGTTTTAAACATATTTACGCTATCAAATAGCTATGAATATCAATAAGCCCGTCTGTGAGAAATAAACTCTGATATTCTTTTTTTGTTTTCTTAACACCTTAAGTTTCGTAAACGTTTTTATTGAAGTCTATGCTGATTTATAACTTTGGATGGACGTCGAAATGTATTTTAATATTATAAGAGATTCTAGATAGAGCACGATCAGACCATAAACAATTCAGTTATTCGATCGGCATAATATATGTAAAAAATTTGTACATCTTTGTTCAAGCTATTCGTTCATGAAAAGACAATTTCGTATTTTAATGTCAAAAATATACAATAAATTAAAAATTTCGTGTTTAAATGTCAATAATATACAATAAATTGAAAAATAGTTGCTAATTGTGCAAAAGCACGACGAGATAATATTTTACTGACGATGGCTTCTCCGGCAGTATGAAAGACATTGTTATTCAAACTCCTATAGGTAAAAGTACCTATAGGTAAGGTAGTAAAGGGCTTTTTGTTTTTAATTTACAAGTAATTTTTGTTCAAAGATTATAAGAAATAGGCGTATAATACACAGTGTATTCATTTAATACTAAAGCGATTAGTTAGCTCTTGCGTGATTGTGTAACTTTACATTCTTATACACAAGTACTGTAGGTAATCCCTCTTCGTTATTATTGATTCCAGAATTTTAAGAATTCTTGCTTGCAATATAAGTCTATTTTCAATATCGAAGTAATTTCATTTTAGAAGTAATTTAATTGGTTTTAATATTGAATATCATTATACTTTTTTTTACACCGAACTAACATCGGCACTTGGAACATAAGAAAATATTTATATTTTTGAAAATTGATTGAAAATCAGGTCTTTTGATATACTTGTCTGTTTCTACAGTTATGTATTAAGCATAGAGAACAATCATTTCGTTTATTTTTAATATTTCTCGTCAAGTAAGGAGTTTTAATTTTTTTTAATTTAATTTGATTTCATACTCTAAATGACAGTGTAAGTTTTGTATACGTTTCCCTTGAAATTTCAATAAAGGACAGTGTCGGACTCCTCCTTTGTTATGAATGTTTAAAAGAATTCAAATTAATATTCTTATTATTATTTTATAAAAATTGCAAAGCATAAATTTAAGTTACTATGATTTAAATTAATTTGGATTGTCATTTACAATAGAATTAGTCGTTTAGTATAGATGTACACAGATGTTTCAAATCCTTGAAATAAAGTCTTAACAAAGCTACATCTTGACATCAATTGATTTATTAGCAAATAATTTCCAACGTTTTGAATAAGTACCTATATATAAATATGTGGTTTACAAGGTTATATAGAAAACAAAAAACTCGCATTATATCCTAATTGCTCACAAATGAACACATAAACACTTTCAGTTAAAAATAAAAATGATCATTGAGTAAAAATATTTATATGGCGTCAAACATACAAAAAAAAATAAGTGATCTCAAAAAAATGTAACGGAAGAAAAACATTTCTGAGATTTAATAATCGAAAATGATAAAGACGCTATAATTAATCCATGATTTGATTCCATTACGTGTGAATCATACGAATGAATGATTACAGAAAACCGTCAATCATTTTTTTGCTCTCCCATTATTCAATAACAGCATTTTATTCTATTAATCAAGAAATTAAGAAATTCATTAAAAACATTATTTCTTAATGCAGCGTAAAATATTTGGAAAGAATCTTACTATAACCGTGTGTAATTTACCGAATTGTGCAACATCCTAATTTATTACTTTGTTAAAACTGACTTATGTGATGTACATGTGGTATAATGATAACGACGTTTTGCCATCGCCTACTTATAAACGAATGTCAAGTTTACACGACGATCATTGTCTGGTCTTCATTACCTCACAGAGATGCTTTGCATACAATAAAAGCAACTTCGTGCACTTCATTTTCCCGACCTACATCATTAGTGGCTCTACAAACGCGTAAATAAATCTCGTAAAACAGATTGTGAAAGTGAGAGTAATAATTAGTATTACCAAATGATGAGTAGCGGCGTAGTTAGAAGCATAAACTTCATTTCTCAGGTTGAAATACTTTCTGTTCTTTTTGTAACTACCATCTATTTTACAATTGATTAAATTGAAATGCAAAGTGCAACTATATATCACTCCATTATTGGTTGAGAACTGCACAGTTAATTAAATTTGATAAGATAACGTGTAAATTTATATAATAGAAACAAATCTTTTGCATAACAACTATCCATTCATCGATTGTTTCATAAAAATGAAAAAGAAAATAAACAAAATGCAAAGCTGTTTAGAAATTCGATCTGCATCATCGCTGTACCGATTTTCAAAATCGTTATCAGCATATATGCGAAATTCGAAGTGATGGAATCGCACATGTCGAAACAAACAACGAATCCTCGCAATCCGAATACATATTATAATTTATATACGATGTGCAGGTTGTCGCCAAACTCGCTGTAAATGGTCGGCAATATTTATCATACAAATATATATGTATAATTACAGATAAAGTGTCGCTAAAGCCTTGCGCAATACTAGAAACCATTTCAAGGCAGCAAACGTCGAAGAAAGCCACTGCAAAAGCAGAAGAGCAACAGCGGCAGTATTTTTATTATAATTTAGCTTACACCTTATAAGAATAAATCTCCGTGGTCGTAGAGTCGTCGCAACTGCGACATCCTAATGGAGCTCTCGCGCATATATTTCGGGCGTAGAAAACACGCGATTTTTGTGCAACATGGCGAATAATAAATTGGCCGAAAAGACGAAATATCCCTTACGTGAACGCGCGAGACTGATTTAATAAAACATACAGTCGGACTCGCTCGACTCGTGTTACACGCCTAGTGTGTATACCGCACGTACAAGAGGGCGTGAAAGCTCTTAATGGGAGCGCGTTTATATAGAAGAGAAAAGAGACGTCGAGGATCGTTACGGCTGCAGAACTTCCGGTCGTTTGGTTAGGAAAATACTCTGCGGGGCCCAGACGCCGTTTGAATATAGTGCGCAATGCTGGCGAGTGTTTGTTCTTGTTTCTCCGTGTGATAAGCGGCTCCTCTTGCGGTTTTATAACGAGCGAGTCAAGTCGACCGAGTGGAAATTTATAAAGTCGAAAGGGCTTATACGCTCTTGCGAGACCTGTAAATGTTATATAGAAACGATGCTTTCGGGATGTTATGTAATATTCGAATAGTATACATTGTTACAATACATTTCCCACGCAACTGTTTCAATTTGAATGCGTGAAAGGTGAATCTATACTTTGGAGAGAATAATCCTATTAAGGATTAATAATAAAACAAATACCTGTCAATACATGAAGCGGATAATAATTTTCTCGTATCCATTTACTGTTGATGAAAAAAATAATTTTAAGTACATTGATAACAATATTTTATGTCGTTCAAAAAGTATGAAAAATTTCTTTAGTTTAATGAATGAGAATCATTTGGTCGAAGATGTTTTATGCTACAATCTTACTGCTTTAAATTATCAATAAAAAATTATATCAAATATTTAAAAATAAAAAAAAAATGATTGCAGATATGTAAACATTCATGATAAATGCAAGAAATTTTCCTTTTCATTTTGCGCGTAGACATTCTACACTGTCACAAATTCAGTTAACAAAGTGCTATTTCCAAAACCAGTCTCAATCATCACGATTATTTATAAGCACTGCAGATGCGCGTTGTTTGCTAATAACAAGTATGCAGCATCGTTCCATATAAAAAGTCTATGGTCAAGCATCTATAAATACATCTTCAAGAATCTCCGAAATCCACTTGAAACTCGTAATGCCACCGAATTCAAACATTTTCACCTGCTTCGTATAATATATGCCTTTTGCTCATTATCTAAATTTAAAGAGCATTAGTCATTTTAACCAGCATATTAAATCAAACGTTCGAAATCAATCAACACGCCGAAAAATCTCCCTAATCTAATTAGCATATGCGTGGCTCGATTTCCAACTTCGTTTTAACGTAACAATTTCGTGATAAGCATCTCTGCAAAGTAAAAGTATATGGCGACTTTTACTTCCCTGCAGTACTTATTAATTCCTTCAAATTTCATAAATTTTAAGCTTTAAAGTGTGTCGGTATCATTTGTACTAGTAAGGAAGTGTAGTAAAGCTATTTATTTACAAGAATTTAAAGAAATAACTCAATTAAATTCTTATATACGCAGTTTTAATACAAAGTAAATTATTACAGTAAAGAGCATCTTAGCATATGAGAATTTCAAATAATATTTTTTTTTGAAAATCAGCAAGAAAAAAAAGTTAACGTTAATTCACTAATAAGATGACTGTCAGTGTCCTCAGAACTAAGTGAATTATTGATCACTATAATTATATGCATGCAGTATTCGCAGACAAAAGAAATTCCATCCATCGCGTAACTCAAAATTCTTTCAATTTCGTTCGGCTTTTTTGTGAAACACGTCGCGCCAATATATCGTGATTCACCTGCTCCGATGAGCCGCAGTCCAGCCTTCCTTTCTACAGATTCGTCCTTCACCAATGCGAGAATTCGGGTGTATTGCAGCTTCTTCTTCTTCTTCAGTTCCATCGCTTTTTCTCTCTCTCTCTCTCTCTTATACTCTCTTTCAAATCGGGACGAGCTCCAACCTCATCTATATATTTTTCCCCTCCATTTCGATTGCACAATGACTACTTCTATATAATACTTTTAACGATCGCAGACGCATAATGACGGGGAGCTATAATAAAATGTAGAGTGCGGCAATTATGGACGTTTCTTTTCTTCATTTTCGCGCGAGTGCGTATTGTGAATCGCTGTATTGGAATCAAGGTTCTCGACGTCTCTATCTAAAAATAAACCGATTCGCGATGTAATTAGCGCGAAACGCGAACGTTTTTTTGCCTTTTGCTCTTGAAACGATCAGATATTATCAAGTTCAACTAATAATTGACCATTTCCTTGAACCGGTGAAATCGCGTATATGAAATATCTTCTTAGTTTTAAGTGAGATTTTTTATGGTTGTGTCGGATGATAAGTATAGCATTAGAAAGGTTTTGCTTGAACTACATTTAATTTATAATATAATACAAGTATATAATAATAGATTAAATGATAATGTTTGAAAATAACGTAAAATATTTGTAATAAAATTATCATATTTTAATATTCATATGTATACTCCGATGACTTAAAATCTTAAATTCAATAATTAAAAACGTCTTCTAATCGCCTCTCATGTTTTACATGGATACCAATTTTACTCTAAAAAGCAAAATAAAGACGTTGTACGAGACTTTAAAATATTCAAATTTTTGGTATCAAATATTTAAAAAAAAAATCGAAAATAAATTTATGTTCCAACCGGTTCTGGTATCATATTTGGTACACAAAGACTTTTATTACCATAAACTGCTCGGATGCCATCGATACATAAAAACACATGGGAACTTTATATAAAACGATATTCGGTCAGCGAGTAATATCGATATATTGCTTGACGTCAGGCTGCAATTTGAGCTTTAATGTCCGTCATTCTTCACAAAAAAAAAAAAACACTTTCTTACATCATTTAATGGGTTCGGGTGATAAACCGAGCTCGCCTGTAACTTTGTGGGTGTGCAAATTGCTAATAAACCAGAAACAATTTTTGTTTTCGAAATTTTGTATATACACGTAATGGATCGATAATTGATTATATTTTGCACTATAAATTGTTTTGGATTGAAATCTAACTAATTGTAGCTGAAAATTGTCTCTTAAAATAGTGACTTTACAATCCAAGCAATTCAGAATAAAAATTTGCGCAATAAACTAATTTTGCTGTAAAAAAATAATTTAGGAAATGCAGCGTTGGTACATCGAAACAAGCGTCAAAAGTTGACACATGATTTCAATCCTAATAAGAGTAAGAAAAGGATATTATATTAAGTATTAGTTAAGGATGCACAAAAGGAAATTGTTACGTCACGTAAGTCTGCACAATTTGTCATAGTAGAACAAAAAAAATATATAGTTGTCAGTTGCTTCTGTTCGAAAACTGCTGTTATAATATATGCCTTTCACTTCGTGAAAGCCAAATTATAATCAATTACTATTCGACTATTATAGTCCAGATTATGGAAAACAATCAATAATAAAATAAACGTTCATTAATATTTCATAAATATCTTTAAAAGCGTGACATTATCAGTTATAATGGATTACGTTACTTTTAAAAACTATTACGTGACAATAGGTAATTCATACTATGTATAACAGTATACGAATTAAACTGTCGTATTTATCAAAAAAACATTTTTCAATTCCTTACATATCTAGATAATTTAGTAAAGACTTTTATATAAATAATATTATTGTTTTTTATTACAAAATGATTCTAATTTATAAGATACATTCTTATCCTAGCTAGTTGTAAATGATTTTTTATGAAACGAATAAATTCACTTGCTCACAAAATTCGGCACGTCTCGTTTTCCTTGACGCACGAAGCCATATCAAAGCGTAAAAGCGGCGAACAATCGACACCTTAATCTAGCGAATCGCGGATAATGATAAAGGCAAAGTGTATAAGTCTCGGAACCGGTTCTACTCGATATGATTTTCGATCGTTGCGCATAGACGATGTCTTTTCTGTTGGATAACAAAGCTCGGGGAGCCTGTCAACGATCAATTTGTCATATCTGTCATTGTCATTGTCAAAACTTACGATTTCCTCTAGCTCGTCACTTCCAAATCGACACGTCCACTGTACGAAACAGCGTGAAGCGACAATTTAGTCATACTCTTTTTGTTTTTTCTTTTTTTTTTTCACTTTATTTAAGTAGGCCGATCATACATTTTTTCCCCCCGACAATTTATGCGCTTTTACGCCTCGCGAACAAATCGATCTTATACAACGACTTGCAGCTCCGCAAGACAAACGATCTCCCAGTTCCGCGGGCATTGTCCTTTATAATGGAATGCAGGCCGAAAGGAAATCTCCCGGTTTGTAAGGGGCCAAAAAGACAAAAGCGCGCTCACCCACGATACGCCTCCTGCCGCTTAAATCATAATCTCGCGCCGATAAATCGAGTGGCGCCCGCGCGTGTAACACTTTCCTTATATGCTCTTATATTCGAGCGCAGCATCGCGTAAGGAAAATCTCCCATTATAACGTGCGTTACGTGAAAATTCCCTTTCAGTCAGGGCTTGTTCATCGGTACATTTGATCTCTCGCACGCACCGTCGCGGCTAAAATAATACACATTAGAGTCCCGATCGTCTTATCTCCTTAATTACCCGCTTCTCACGTGTATATGATTAAGGCGAGATGGTTCATCAATTATCCGTGGCAACAATGTCTCGGGGGCCTTTCACTGAAAAAATGTGCGCGCCGCGCGACTGGAAATGTACCGCGAGTATGGATGCAGTCTTCCTCCCTACCTCCCCACCCCGCCTGTTATATGTGCACTTATTATCCGTTCTCGGAAGAAACGTAATTTGCGAGCAATCGTTTTTCTTTTTTCTTTTTTTTTCTTGGCGGACTCATCGCTCGCTCCGCGCGACATAATCGAATTCCCGCACATCATCCGATTATATCCTTGTTTTGCATGCGATGATCTCGATTCGCGATTTCACCCTAACTGCATTTTAATCGCGGGACCTGCACTGCACGCTGCAATTTCGCTTTCGAAATAAATGAGAATGACGAGAGCATCGCGTTGTGCTGCATATGTATATATACATGCTTGTTATTGTTTTCTCTTTTCGCGCCGACGCTGCATGAGGCGATGTTGATCGTAAGGCTTTATATGTATATCCTCGAAAGTGCATCGACTCTTTTTACATTGTAGCTTTCGGTACTTGCAAAAATTAAAATTACTAGATTGGCTCAAAATAGCGTTTAAAAAGTCGTATAATGTTAATTACGCAGATTTCAAATGGAGCAGAATGCTGTCGCCAAATGTTTTCGCAACGATAGTGTGCATAAATTGAGAGCCAGCTGGCAATCGATATATGTATGTTTTAATTATGATAATTTCGCCCATAGGCAAAATCCCCGTGCGAATCGAAAAATTTGGTAAACGGCAAAAAGCCGAGCCACGATATTACCCAATAAAAGCGGTAACCTCGTAATCGCGCTGTATATAATAAGCTCCTCTGCGTTTTGGCCAGGAGCGTTGGAATCGTCTGTCGCAAGTCGCTCTCGTATATCTGGACGTAATTTCAGTTTCGTGGTAATAGCCAAATAAAGGGGAACGTTTGACAAGCGAGGACGGCCCAAGCGAGATCATTTTATAATTAGACGAGGACTGTAGTGTCTTTGGCAATTACCTGCACCTGACAATGATCATCGTTAAATTACGTGATGTACAACATCGGCAGGACCTTCCAAGACTTAAACGAAAAATGCCGTCCGAATATAACCGTTTTTACACAGCCGTAAATGTAAATGTAAATTCGACATAAATTATTGCCACATTATCGCGGTATGAGTTTGATAGACTTAAACATATATTATTTCTATACGAGTAATAAGAGTTGCGGTTCTTACTAGAGGTCGAACACTCGATAAACACTCGAGATAATCTATGTTGATTTCTCGACGCTCGATGCTATGCGTTTTCAAGGATGGAATGTCGATTCGGGAATGCCAATAACATATATACGTATAAGACAGCTCGTAAAAATAGAACGAATTTTAGCCATCGTCTCCTATCCTCCGGACATTTTCGGAATTATTCGCGGCTCGTTGGCTACTGGATGGTGATTATCATCGTTCACAACGGATCGTTCCGTCGCAGTATTTTATAATAACGACAATTTGAGGGAAAAACGCGCGATGACTTAAAAATAGTATCGCCTGTTACGTGGCACTACAAATTCTATCTAACTAAAATAGAAAAACTCGTACCGATTTTAGTCATAGTTATGTACTTCGGGAAAATTACGTGAATGGGAAGAGCTGTGCGATAACGGGTATCTTAATTTCGTGCTAGCGTAATGGGCTTCTGTAAGTTCTATGCACTAATGGGTTTCAAAGAAAGTAATAGTTTGCAAGAAATGCTACAGTAATTAATATAACTTTGCAATAATAATATAATGTTATAATTGTATTCTATCTCTTAAGTTTTCTTGAAACATTAATTAACTGTTATTGTAAGTATTATGCAAAAAATATTGTAAAATAAAAAGTTCTATTAATTTGTCAGAGCGAACACTATATCAGTAAGACTATATTTATATAAAGCATTTAGTGTAAAGCAAATCTGTTTCGTATCTATCCAACTAATACTACGTTTGTACCCAGTACAGGTTGACATGTCAAATAAATAATTTCAAATTTTAGAAGCTAGTAAAAACCAGCGTAATATTTTCCTAATATAAAATTAGATGTATAGTCACTTTTCTAAGCAAGCTTATCCACTACGAAGGTTTTTTACCGTATTATTCACGCGCATTATTATTAAAGTAACATTAGAGCCAACGCAAGATCGACGTAGAATTTTTCGCGCGCATAAACAGATACGTTAATGTAAAGATAAACCCGAACCCACATTCTATAGGAAGACACTTAGGAATGTACAGAACATAAATTATAGAGGCGTCGAAGTTTTTTTTTTTTTAATCCACGTGTAATCCCGTATCTATAAATAACCATGAAAACATGAAAATCGGTTTATTTTGATAAATTTCAATGGCTATCTAGTAAGTACAGGGACACGCATAATCGTGTGTTACCTTTAAAACTTGTTTCAAGAAAAGTATAAAAATCATTTCAACGGATATGTTTTATACAGGTGGATTCCTATCGGTCGCAGTATACCAAAACGCAAACAAAAAACTTAACGGCGAGAAAAGGGAAAGTAATTAGAAATAAATGAAACCAATTTTATATTGAGAAACGAGGATCGTTATAAGTAGGCACGTGTAAAGCTATACAGGTATAAATTTCTGGTAGTTCCTTCCAGTTGACGCGCATATTACCTTTGGAACTGACAGGTGAAATTTAGACGCTCATCCGCTTCATGCTTAAAATTCAAATGAAAACGAAAAGATCGTTTTTGTCACCGCAGAGTTCTAATACTACAGAGAAGCTTGATCTCGGACGCTTTCGTGATTTCATCAAATTTAATCAAACTCGAATAGATTCATATTTCGAATAGGAAGAATAAAAACACAGTGATTAATGATCATATTTTTGGAAAGCATGTATAGTTTATTTTTTATTGCGTCAAAAAATCAATTATTAGATGCAGACGATTAAATTATAAGATTTTAACGAAATCGAGAAGAGTTAAATTTGGGAGCTCATTTGCATCGACCTTTTACTATTCCTTTTTCAAATCTGCAGGGCAAAAAACCGTGTGACATATATGATCTTCACATAACTAAAATAAGCTATTTTCTATAGCTTTAGGCATAATTTTAGCTCGGTTAATTCTACATGTATGAAAAAATTTGTACAAAAACCAAGATAAAACTATTTTTAACTTGTTGTTTCGCTGATAAAAGTTCATGAGAATAAATAAAAGATACGAATTCTAAGTTTTTTAATATCTATATTAGTGTTTTCAATTCGGTGATTTTCAGTGGAAAGAACAATCAACAAAATGCTAATAACGATTCTTCCTGTTTCGGTTTCTTGTTTTTTTTTTATTCGCTTAGCAATCTCTAATATTTAAATGAATAGAATAAGCGACAAACAATCCACCTTGATCGCTGCGACGCGGCTTTCGCAACCTTTCATAAACCATTCATAAATAGCGAGGCTTTTCGATAACACAACTATATCAAACGAACTGAACTAGCAATTTCATATAACATGAAACGTAACACTTAATTATACTGTCACAGTAATAAAGATCATGAAAACCGTATTGCAAAATTGATCAACTTATCAGAGGTTTCATACAACAATTTTCAAGTCTTGTTTATTAATGGAATTCATATGAAATAAAAAAGTGATTCCAAAAAATCTTCAAATCTCCCAAAGCAAAGAAACAAGCTACTATACACATCCTTACGCAACGGCACAATTGTATCATGTCTAACATACGTCAAATCCAAAAAAGGTTAGAGCAGACAAAAAAACTCGCCACACGCAACTAATTAAATAGTAAAAGAAAAAGTATTTACATTTTAGGAAGGATAGAAGTTGGTAAAAAGTGTATGTGAATCTTCGCGAAAGTCAACGCAATTACCGGCTCTGTTTACCATGTAAATCCGCGGATGTAACATTAAGCGCAGAAATCGCGCCCGAGCAAATTACATGTATATATGTACAGTTGGCTTCTTTCGCCTGCGACGAATGAGAAAATGAGGTTTGATCGATGTCGGCGTGTCTCGAAAGCGCGAGTGTCGCGTTACCGCCTTTTAACAAAGTGCCACATGTCATGCGCCCGTCCCGATGAGAATATATATACTTTTATAGGGATTTGATTTTTTTTTAACCGATAGTTTGCACGGTTCGTTGAAGCAACTCATTCTTGCGTAATTAGGTATAGCGAATGTATTCTGTGGACGTGATTTTAAATTCAATGTTGTCACAGTAACGATGCGCTGATTTGCTTAGTCTATAGTCGATAAAGAACATTTGTGTACAGAGAACAATGTATACTTTGTACCTAATTTTCAAGCACTTACCAGTTTATGTACTACTGCCTTTTTATACAGAGCGAGCGAATTTAGATTCGGTTTATACTATTTCTGAAGAAACTGTGCTGCAATATGTACCTATTATGAAATATTGATTAATATGCAGATTTATTCATTAAACTTTTTATTTTGAATAAGCCTTTTTATTTTGAATTATAATATTCTCGAGAATCGGGTTTGCACTTAGAAATTTACGATGATATTTTTTATCCCAGACGACGATAACTCTTGGATGCACCGATTGTTTCTCAACAAACTTTTTTAACGTGAACGAAAAAAAATTCCCCGTTTTATAACCGTGCGATACCGTTAGACAAAAAAGAAATTTGTTGTCGCCGTCAAAATTTAAAATAGTAGTAGGTAAGAAATGACATAAAAATCGTAGCTTTTTTCGGTTTCTCTATGTATAAAAAAAAATTGCATAAAATGCCTCGTCTTCGCTTTTTTTTCCCTGGCCAAAATCAGACAGGCATGGATTCTCAAGGGCACGCATAAGAAAAAGTTCCATCCTTTTCTCTCTCTTTCTCGTTCCGCGATAGAACCTTTACGGACCATGTATAATAAAAATTGAGAAATATTCCAGAAACTTGGTGCTAGAGTGTTCTAAGCGAATTGCTGCTTCTTCTTGGCTACGGCGACAAAATGTACTTCCTCATTGGTGTGTGTGTGTATGTATTCGTTAAAAGCACAGAATAATTTTCAGCTCATTAAAGCAGCAAGGAATTATGGGCATACCGACCTTTAACAAAGTCACCATTATATTTTCAATTGCGCCAACTCTTATGAATAAAATAGACATCAGCACTATCTGATATACTTGACATTTATATCTTTATTTTCATCGGTGAAATCATAAAAAAATAGTCTGTACCATAGAGAAAACACCATGATTCAAGATATGTTAATCGCGATATTTCGATTTATCCCAAATCCAGAAAACTCACCGTTTGAAAAGTTCCTACTGGTTCGATCTCAATCTTTCCAGAAGGATATTATACCTACATTCACAAAACTTTCTTTTTTTACTCAATGGAACTGCAGAGAGACCTTGAAAAATTTCATGAATCAAAACTCGTATCCCATAAATAAGCACTCGGAAGGGATAAACGTAAGAAAAAAAAAAGACAAAAGGATACTTTGCGATCCTCGCAACGTATTGTTGCCATTCAAATCCATCGACATACGCGTAAATCAAATCTTTTCACTTCTCATCCAACTCTTCGTCGAAATGCCATATAAATAAAAAAAAAGCCACGAGATTACATTGAACGGAATGAACTCGGTTGCCCCCGCGGTCGTCGCTTGAAATAAAAGTAAGAAGAAGAAAAAAAAAGGACGATCTCGAACGAGAGGCGCGCGTCCTTCGCCAAAACGAAAGATATAAGTACACTTGGCTCGAGGTGGTTACGAGAGATGAAGAGATCGCACGCGTGAAGGATCGGCAATTACGAATTATAAACGCGCACCAACGCGTCATTAGACTTAGGATGCTGACCTTGTGATGCTGATGCTGTTGCTCTTGGACGACGTCTCGCGCGTGTATATGGAAGATTCTATGACGGAGTCGTAGACTGTTTTTTTTTTTAATTTTTATATGCTAGACACCTATAGAGTAGTGATGATGTCTTATGGATTTCTTAAGCGATTATAAAATTTTAGAATTTAGATAATTTCCAAGTCTGATTTTATCGATTTACTAATTATTCTACAGCTTTCTACTTGTTAATATTTATCTACACGAAAAAGAATATGTACAAACATTACTTCAAACTCTATGAACAAAACAAGTTCTTCTAATATTCACAACATGGGATCCTCGATACACATATATTATATACGTTTCGTATATACAGTGTTTTATCGTCTCGAGTGGTGTTTGCGCTTAAATAAACAATGGCAGTACAGCGTTCGACAGCTGAAGTATTTATTCGAGCCTCTTTATGTCTTTCTTTGCTCGGCTCGAGAGTGAATAGGATTTAGATTCGTTTTGTCGAGGCTATAATTGCAGATATGGACGAGCAAATAGATATGCTGAGAGTGACAGAAAGGAAGGACGGTGCACCGACTCTGTTCGTGAATTGCCTCGGCTGAGATCGCGACGACGCGACTATAATACTTACATATTCGTGTTGTAAGAGCGGACACTTATATCGCGGCGCTTCGCGCTTTAGACGTGTTTATTTGACACCTGCGATCTGATTTTTTTCTTTCATGGAGGTTATCCATTTTTTGACACTTTTTCAATTTAAACGATTAAATAAATGAATCCTTGACTGATTTTTGGCAAAAATACTTTAGATTAACGTAATACCTATACTTTGGAGTATTACTCATGCTGTAATGAAAAACCCTTGTTTTCTTAATTACTTCTCAAAAGCGTGTTCATTGTCTATTTATGTACAAAAGCACTTGTCGACTCGGCAGACGTCAGCCGGTGATGATTTTATAATAAAAAGCAATCACGGAAATCGATATTTACTTTCTCTGTAGGCGGCGGAAGTAACTTGGCTTTAATCGACCTAATGACTTCACGCGAACTATTATATCATGAGAATAGTGATAAAGCCAAGTGCATCTATTTTAATTAAATATATTTAGGAACGATTTTTGAACGTCCTATCAACAAAAACTTCGTTAGTAATATAAAACAACCATATTTTAATGATTTTAACAATGATAATCTTGATATTCTTCACGTATTTCCGATTTTTACGGTTTTCCATAATTTCCTTAAAATGTCGATTTTATAACGTATTGCCAAACATCGTTTCCAACATTCCGATTCCAATGCGTAATTTTTATGTTCACTTTTTCTACAAGCAAATCTATTTAATTTTCAATTACATAAATCTTAATATGTTCTTAATAATTCATAATGGATTTGTTAAAGCAACTAAGTTTTCAGTATTGATCATCAGCATAAAAAAAAGAACATTTTCTATTCAAAAAGTGCGAAATCAAATTTTCATAAATAACATAATTTTATATTACAAACACTTTATTTGCGCGTTGTATACAAAGCAGCCAATTTTTCCATAACTCTTCTCCACATCAAATGAAGATTTTTCAAACAACTTACTTCGAACACGATAGCAAACACAAAAAAAAACACAAGCACTTTCTCACCCGAGCGCACCGACACTGTAGGTACTGCACACCTAAACGTGCGGTAAAGATAAAAGTCGTGATCCTACACTTTTTTCCCAGCGCCGTGTATACACTGCATTACAGGTATATAAGCGGACATGAAATATGTCATTTCTCATGATTTGCGGTTTCTTTATATGCACCGCATATATACACGTATACGTATATATACGTGTTTCGCAAAGGGAGCCGCACGAAGTAGTTCTTTTAACCACGATCACATGTATATACGAAGAGATAATTCAAACGGTTTTTGGTCGTTGAGCCTATAGGTGCTGCAATTTGAAGTTTTATTTCAACGGGGCGCTACTCGAGTTACCCGCAACGTATTATATCCTTGTCTCTTTTGCACAATGAACAGCCGAGAGATTTGTAATGCGAGCTGTTTCAACTTATGCATCGAACCCTTGTGCCTCTCTTTTCGCGAGATTCACATGCGATTGTTTTGCTCTTGATGAATTTCAGGATAATTAAGATGATTTCGACGCGAGATTTACGAGGAGTTTTGAATTTCAAAGAGCTAAGCGGTCTTTGGGTTTGTAATAGACGACGGATAAAGGTTCGATTGTGAAAAGAAATTTAGAAGGTAAATCGATGGTAAAATCGAATTATTCAGCTCATTTTAATATTTTCTCGTACAAAAATATACGTGAAGCTATTTTTGTATAAAAATAATTTGACTGGTATGAATATTTTTAGCTGAAGTTAAATGGAAGAGAATACGAGTAAACTTATTTCTTCAAGTACTGAGCAACTTTTAGTGAATTTTTACTGAACAATTTTTTATGATCAGTTATCAGTGAACGAAAAAAATGTTTAGGTGCATATTAACACGAAAAAATCAATAGAATCGAGGATTACGTAAGAAAATATACACGTTTTGGCTAAAATTCGGACATTTATTGGAAATGCTTATGGCTCTTTGCATTTTTCACGTTCATCACTTTTTTATAAACTACAATATTATAGTAACACTAAAAAAAAAAAGAAATTGAAAAAATTTAAATTCTCTATTTTTCCTATTCTTTTGTCTATAAGTAAACAAGTGCATGTTTATTCAAATTGGATGTTATAAATTTCAATTACAGTTTAATAATATTAATAAATTTATTTGTTATGTACAATTCTCTGCGATTCAACGTAAGATATTTTTAGAACAACTAATAAAAAAAGTTTTCTCTGTAAGGAAACATTAAAAAATGTTATACAATATTAAATATAAAGGACTAATAAGATTACATGAAATAAACACTTATTTGCTAGTCACATTCAAAGCTTTGAATGCTGTAACCAAAGTCTTTGCTTCTCACAATTAAAAAAAGACAACTAATGACTTTGGATGCCAAAACCAAATCTTTTCTTTCTGTGTTATACAAATAGATTTGCGTGAAATAAGATGCAGGAGCAATCATGCGCACATCTTCAAAATTACTTCTTAAAATAGTCATTCAATTTTTAAGTATATATTATATATATATATAGTTTCCGGCCAAAGATAATTTTGTAATAAAATATGGTATAAAGAATATTAAATGAAAATGCAAGTCTATCATCGTAATGTATATTTATTGTACTATCAAAATATGTAATCAAAAAATGTACAACAATTAACAAGCAAAGGGTATGGCT